>PVJL010008200.1:0-69078 GCA_004026885.1 Lyroderma lyra | reverse complement strand
CACACATAATCTTGCATGAATAACAAAATTCATTCCTGGTAGTCACCATTGCCCTGAGCAGGAGATAATTTTGATGTTGCTTTGAATGGAATGCTCCCAGTTCATTCTCATGGTTACTTCATGTAAAGATTTTTAAAATTTGATGACATTAGTTTCTCTTTAATCTTTTGCTTTATCAACTGATGTCTGGCAACTGTGAGGTCTTGGGAAATTCATAGCAAGATTCCAAGCTTATCCCTTATTCTTCTTTGCCTCGATTTGTTTTCAAGTAAACACAAGCTTAGGTGAACAGACACTCTCTTTGTAAAATATACTAATCAAGTCACAGGTTTAGTGGTTAACTTTCTGTTAGCAAATTTCTTTCAATAGGTGCCTGGACATTTTATTTAAAAAGTAGTAGTTAATAAATTCCAGTTTTGCTGTCTTGTGTATATATGACTATGGTCATCACAGTATTCCCAATGGTGGCCTCTCCTGCTGCCTACATTTCCCTGAAATGGGTCAAATACCCAGGTTATAGATCACTGTCCAGGTGCCACCTGGGAGAGCCCCGTCTCACTGAGAGTTCTAAATTTATGGAGGAAGGGATGGAGCAGTAGGTTACAGGTGCACACTCAGCACATGAGTCTCCCCACCTTGAGTTAATCTATTTCTAAATTGAAATCACTGTCATTTCCTAAGAAAGTAGGGAGAAGAGTTTTCCAAACCTCTCTTACTAGAAAATTTGTCTTATTATTAAACCTCCAAATCCCTTTAGGAAGTGAGAAAGGTCCAGTTTTTGGTAGAATATTTTAATCTTTTTCTCAGGTTCTCCAACCAGTACCATCACCTTAATATGGGACAAGGTGACTCCCATAGATTTCATTGCCCCACTCAAAGTTTTGATGGGGAAGGTCAAAGGCATGGACCATTATTATATTGAGTATGCCAAAGCTGTGAAAACACACGTATTCTCCAAACATCTGCTTAGAGTATTATCATTGCATACCCTGCTGTGGTGTTAGGACAAATAAATTGACTTTCCTAAGAAATTACATTGCAATCTGATGGGGGTGCTTCCTGACCAGCTGATAAGAGTCAGCAGCTGGGTAGCCAAACCAAGTACTTTTTGCTCTGGGTCTCTTGTTGTCTCACAACCAAAAGCTGTTTACAATGAAATGTCAAGCAGCAGGCACGTCAGCCTTTAACTCAAGTGAATCGTTTAAGGAATTGAAGGCCTGGCCAACAGTGCCTTGTGGACTTTGCAAGTAAAAGAGAAGAAGCACCTCAAAAATGTCAAGTCCTCTGAAGAATGATGACATGCAAGGAAGAAAATCCCAAACAATGTGAGCAGGAAATTTTTCTCTAGGGACACAGGATAAATTCTAATAGCTGAGATAGTTCAGCTGAAAAACAGCCTTTTAATTTGGGATGAGGGGGATAAAGGTACTCTACAAAATTAAGAGAAGGGGGTCAATAATATATGCAACTCGGCGTAGTCCTTCATGATTTTATCCAGATTGAAGGAAGAAAAGGAAACCACAAAAAATGGAAATCGTAAAAATAACTGTCAGCATTTACTGAGCACTTACCATATGCTGAGAATTATGATAAGCATGTGACATTGACTTTATCATTTATTCTTCATAACATCCCTAATAGGTAGGTTTATTATTATCATTATTATTTTTATACTCATTTACTTTTGAAGAAATATGCTGAGAGAAGTTAGGTAATTTCCCCAAGGTCATGTAGTTAGTGTGGCAGAGCTAGGTCTTTGGGATCACAGTACCAAAAGAAGTTCCATTGATAATCTATGTGGTGCCGTGGAGAAAGACCTTGGAGCAAGCTCTGACCAAAAAGTATATGAGGATGATTTGGGGATCATTTTGTTTTCTTTTGTAGCCAGAGACTTCAGATACACCCATTGACTTCTACATTGGCATTCTGTGTGCAAATATTTTTCCATGTCTCGTTAAAGCAGTTGACTAGTGTGGCTGAGGCGTGGGTTTGCTCACGCATGGTAGTTTAGGTCTTCTCTGTAGCTAGTTAACTTCCTAAAACATGTTCTTGGACACAAAGAAGCAGGATAAGAAAAAATAGACAGAACCTTGCAAAATTCGAGATACAAGATTAGATTTGGGGGAAACAACCCAAAGTCCATTGTTATGATGAAGCTATTACCCAAATGCTACGTGTACTTTCAGAAGTTATATCCATTGGTCTTGAAGTGAGAAGTAAATCAAGCATCATTTCTCCCCGCTATCCTTCCCACAACCCATTCGCTTCTATCTCTTCCTAACTCCTTATGTCATATCTGCAGCTGCAGGCATTGGAATACGACATAGAGCTTTCTATCTTTCTGTGCACAAGCAAAAAAGTGGCTGCTAATATAGGAAGTAGCATTTAAAAGAAGGAAGCTGTGCTTGATACTGGTGTGCAGGTCCCTCATCAGCCATTTCAGGCACTCAAACAGTGTGATGGCCCATCATAAAGCAGCATCTTTGAAAACAAAGGACAGCAGTACCCATATATGAGGGATGTCTGGAAAAAATCCAGTCATAAATGCCTCTATTTTTCACATTACATGGCTGGATAGTTTCCAGATTGCACAGGTAGAGATGGGCCCGTCTGACTCTCAAAAAGTTTGTCCTTTTTATTTTGGGTCGCTCACTTCCTGTTGAATCAGAGATGATTTTTCTTTGTGCACCGGTTCTCAACCTGTGGGTCATGACCCCTTTGGGAGTGGAACGACCCTTTCACAGGGGTCGCTTAAGACCATCAGAAAACACATATCACATATTTACATTACGATTCATAACAGTAGCAAAACTGCAGTCATGAAGTAGCAACGGAAATAATTTTATGGAGGTCACCACAACATGAGGAACTGTATTAAAGGGTCGCGGCATTAGGAAGGTTGCGAACCACTGCTCTAGTGAGTCAGCCCTGCCTCACAGCCAAGGTCAAGTAGATTCACAGTTGATGAGTGCATGCCAATCCTAGGAGTGACTGCCAGATGGCAGCATCTGGCTAGTGTAGTGTTGGTGAGTAATTACCACATTAACTCCCACCCTGTTCCACCCCCGATTAAACTCTTGCTAGGGAGAAGCAACTCTGAACACAAATGTCTTTAATGTCCTGAATATTTGGGGAGTGCAATGAGAGAGGGAGTAGGGGATGTGGAAAGAGCACAGATGTTAGTCACATAGGTCTGGATTCCTTCTCTTGGTCAACAAAAACAATGTTCTGAAACTACGTGGCAATGCTTCCTTTGTTGTAACCCTGGAGATTTGTGTTTGTTTATTTTTTTAAATCTGTAAAACATATGTGTATTTTCACTGCCAAAAGTGCCAACAAAATGACTCTGCAACTAGTGAAGACAAACTACTCCCCACAGCTATTGACAAGAGAGATGGAGCATCAAGGATAGATTCCTGACAATAGAACACAAATAACGCCCCTTTTTTATGAGCTGGTAATCTACAACAAATCTTTTACTACAAAATCATAAGCATGTAGTTCTGTAACAACAATATCACACTCAAGTACACTTCAGGTGACATTTTAGGTGAAATGTTCAAATTACTGTTCATCTCTTGCGAAACATTTACTTAGTGTCCAGTGTTACCTCTGCCGAACCCTGTGTATCACCAGTGCCTAGTTATTAAGGTTGTGCATGGAAATAGCAAGGAAAAAAGGCACCATCTAACTCCTCTTTTGTGGAGATTGTGCCATTTAGATTTATATTTTTTAAAATGTTTCTTAGCTTTTCTTATCAGTCAATTCCACAAGCCTGGAGAACACCTTTATTCTCTATACCCATTTCATTTCATTTGTTCATTAGTTCATTCATTTTATTAGTTCATTCAACCAATACTTACTTTCTTCAAAGCACTGTTTCTGGATACTCTGTTTTTTTACTTTGTTTTTTATAAGATTAACATGATTTCCAAAAGGACCCAATTTTATTAGCATTAGAAAAATAGCCAAATGGGTGAAAAATGTAAAGGAATTAAGAAGTACAAATTGTGAGTTACAAAAATAGTCACAGGGATGTAAAGCTACAGCATAGAGAATACAGTCAACAACATTGTAATAACTATGTATGGTGTTAGATGGGTACTAGACTTATCGGGGGATCACTTTTAAGATATATAAATGTCTAATCACTATGTTGTACACCTGAATCTATTAATATATAATATTGTGTGTTAATTATAATTGAAAAATATTTTTAATTATTTTTAAAGACTAGATACATTGCAAGGAAAGACTAAACCCTAAACATTACTCTATACTTTTTCTGCACCTTCCTTAATTCCCACATGTCATGAGTCAATTCATAAACTTTCTATGACATATCCTGAGTCTACCCAAACTTTTGGGAATCAGAGTCTCCAGGGAGCCAAACACTCTCCAAAGATCCCATGTCTAGTGAATTCCCTCAAGAGACAGGCAACTCCAGTTTCATTTAGATCTACCTTTTCTCCTTTTCACACCCTTACCATAAAGACCATAAATCAGGTGGGAGGGAAATCCAAAGAAAACTGGAATTCATTTATGAAAATTTGTGTATTTATTCTTACATGTTTCAACTTCAATCACCTTCAAAGTACTCTTTGTTTGATGCAATACAAAGAGTACTTTTTTCCACTGATCAAATGTTTTTTGTGCTTCTGCCATTTTTTTGTTTCATCTCTTCAACATTGGCAAACGTTTCCCTTTGAGGATTATTTTCATCTGGGGAAACAAAAATGTCCATTGGGGCAAGATGGGTGAATAGAAATGCTGGGGCTTGGGAGTCATGCTGTCTTTGGTCAAAAAGTGCTGAACACTCAGCATGGTATGGGCAGGTGTGTAGTCATGCCGCACATGCTTCATGTAAATCACACATCATGAAATGGGCAAACACGTTGAAAGAGTCTCCAAAAAAAAATTTTTTTTTTCACTGAAGCCAAACACAGCCTCTTACAACACCAGCTGGTACACTGATGCAAATGGGATCCTAGAACACTCACCTAGTGGGGGAAGCCTGTACTACAAGGTGCCACCATCCAGAAGATAATTTTGGACTTTTGTGGGGCTTCGCTTCTCAGACACCTGGACAGCTACCCAGTGAGTCTCTACTTTGAGTCATTGTACTGGCTACAGCAACTTCTCTCATGGAAGAGAAAGACTTTTGCTTTCAGAGAAGATCAGTTGACAAACTGTTTACTCTTGGGGAAGCAATGTTGAGAGAAGTTGTGAGCAGAGAAAAGTGGGGAGATGGCATGTATAAACAAGTGAGAACAAGGAGACTCTAGAGTTGAGGCAATATTAGCTTCCCATTTTCAACACCTCTCTCTGGTGCCCAATTGTTAACCTTTCTCCTGCCCCTTTGTTTCCCTCTAGGCACCTTCAAGGTAATGATGGCTCTCCAGAAGACCCTTTCATTCCTTCTGCTCTTGCTGCTGACCCTGCTGGGGCTGGGGCTGGTACAGCCCTCCTATGGCCAAGATCGCATGTATCAGAGATTCCTGCGTCAACATGTGGACCCTGCGGTGACAGGTGGCAATGATTACTACTGCAACTCGATGATGCAAAGACGGAGGATGACCTTGAATCATTGCAAGCACTTCAACACCTTCATCCATGAAAACATCTGGAACATTCGTAGTATCTGCAGCACCACCAATATTCAGTGCAAGAATGGCAACATGAACTGCCATGAGGGTGTAGTGAAGGTCACAGACTGCAGGGAGATAGGAGGTTCCAGTGCCCCCAACTGCAGATATCGGGCCAGGACAAGCATTAGGCGTGTTGTCATTGCCTGTGAGGGTGATCCACAGGTGCCCGTTCACTTTGACAAATAGATGCTATCCTACAGGTATTATGACCCAGTGGTTGGCCTTTAACTTACTCCTTGAATAGCAGTGAGTAATGCATTTGAGTTGTCCCAGGCTCTGTCTCCTCTGCTTAGCTCTTATTCTTTTTCTCAATATACCCTACTTTGCTATATACATGCACATTGCATCAAAGAGAACTGGAAATATACACCTACAATGAGACTGGGCTTTTCTGTAGTGAACTTTTCTGTAAACTCTTCTGTTCCCTTTTATAATACTGGTCAGCCTAGCTCTCTCAGATCCTAGCCTCTGGAATTTAGTCATTATACTCATATGTATGTATAGAGCACTTTGAGCATTTCAAAGTGCTTTCATCTCAGTTATCTCATTTTAAAACTACAGCATCTTTGGGACATATAGAAGCCCTTAGTTAAGGGATTTGCTGGCAACGATGAAGTCAATGGAAAAGCTGAGGCAAAAATCCACTTCAACTGGCTAATCCAGGGTTTTTTCCACTTCATTATGAGGAATATTCTGAAAGTATCTGCTTTTTGTTATTCCCAAAAGTCAGCTGTTGGGGGAAGCATTAAAATTTTGGAAATATATTCTGGCGAAATAGGAGCTCCATTTGTATAATTTGGCAACCTTGTTATATTTAAATCTAATAAGATCAAGAAACAATACAAGGAATTTTTTTTCCCTCTCCAAACTTCTGAATCATTGCAGTAAGTCAGAGTATTAACAAATACTAGATCATTATGACTCACAGACTCTTCCTGACAGAAACAGTTTTCATGTTTTTCTTATAATAAAATACTCAAACTACAGGTATCTGTGAACATGTGCTATGGTTTTTACAGGTGGGATTATTTTTTCTTTCTGTCTTCTATTAAGTCTTCTCTAGTTTACAAACATGCATATGTTGCCAATAAACAGGTTCTTGGTGTTTGTCGCAGGAAAGAATGCAAGGACACACTGAGTAAGCCAAGCAAGCAGTAGATTTATTAGAAAAAGATAGTATGCTGTCCAGGTGGTGAGAGCAGCTGCCCAGAAGAGATGTGGGGTTTGGCAGTTTATTACACGAAAAATGAAAGGGGGGAATATTCAGAACTTAGAAGGGTGGATAGGCATTCCTAGGTGGGCCCTTGCTGACCACATTTACCCATAGGGAGGGGCTGTTTTTGTCCTTATTGGCTCTCTTGGAGGTGTCATGGAAACAGGGGCTGCAGATATTTCTTGGCTGCCATGCTAATAGCATTATAATCTATTATAATCAGCAAAACTGGTAAGATGGCATCTTGGATTCACTCTCGGCCATTGAAATCCAGTTTGGGCTGAACTGTAGTGGCACTTTCTCCTTAGCTGCTGACCTTGGCTTACTTTTCTTCCTGCCTACTAAAATAAGACATATACCAGACATGCCAAAAAAAACGTATACACATTTTAAGCGATGTTATCTACGTATTTCTGGAAAACCACTTTGAGCACCTCTTGTAATTGCAGAAGTCAATCATGACTTATATTCATCTTTTGTTACTGGTATATATTATTATCATTTTAATATAGTTTTTTCCTTTTTAAAAATCTGTAAACATTTTTTGGCACCCTCTATATACCTTAATGTCTTCATAAACTCTGGTCCAAGATTAAAGCCTATTGGATTGATGACTGTGACACAGAAACTTTTGTCTGATTTCCTGCAGAGAGAATAATCCTTCTCAAAGACAATTCTCACACCCCTCCCTTCCCCCTTTGAATAAGCCACTTCTTACTTAATGACCTACATGTTTAACAACCTCTTGGACTTAAGACCAGTTCTCTAGTGTGGGGAATCTCCTTTCTCAGTCTTTGTCTTGTTCCCACAGTCTGTTAGTATTCACTATACGAAGACTTGGCAATCACACAAGACTACAAATTTTGTTTACAGGAGTGGTGTCATGTGATATCTTGAAAAATACATACCCTATAGTGCCATGACACACAAGACATCTGCCTTAACTCCTCATTTTTTGACCAATTTGCTTAACAATCTAGTGGTAGGAACAGAACTCTGTCATTAATGAGAAGTGTCTTATTTAGAAAAAAATGGGAACAGATGTATGAAGACACTAGCAGCTAAAGAAGAAAAATATGTTTGTGAGTGTGTGTGTGTGTGTGTGAAGACTAAACTGAAAACATTTGAATTAAAGAATATATATCGTTTATATTTAAGCTGTACAACCTGATGTAGCACAGATATGCATTGGAAAGCACTACAATCTAGATAATTAACCTATCTATCGCCTCACATGGTTACCAAAAGTGACTCCATTTTGGACTATTGTTTCTTTTTTTAACACTACTGAACATCACTGTTCAATTTCTATTGAGTGCATATTGCTTTCACACTATCATAAAGTAAAAAAATCATAAGTACAAAAAATTGTAAATAAAGAAGCACACCAGGCCAAACTACATGACCCATCCAGTCAGCATGTCTTGGAGTTAAGTCAACAGGAGAAGAGTTGAGTGAGGTCACATATGAGAAATTGTTATTGAGAAGGAGCAACAAAATGACAGTGAGAGGGATGTCTGAAAAACCCCTGGAGAGCACAACTAATAAAACATCTATTAACTAAGGACTCCCTATGCATTGCACAATCACAGCTAAGAACCCACTTGTCACATTAAAGTACCTGCAGGTGGGGAGAAGGGCAAAGAGAGGAGAAATAAAATGGGAAGTGAAGAGATGCAAGCTGAACTCTGGTCACCGCTTGGAACTCCACTGCTGGGGGAAGGAGGGGGAAGAAGGCAGCAGGTGAGTGTGCAGGACCTCACTGGTCTGAGGGACAGAGAAAAGGAGGCCCAGAGGTGAGGCTATGAAACACCATCACCAGACCTCACTTTGGCCCCCAGGAGGTACAGACTCTGCACAAGACACTGCAGCCTGAATTCACTCTGGTTCTAAAAGGTCGGGGAGCAAGGGGGTCAGTGAGGAGCCACAGTGTGACCTTGATCTGGCCCAGGAAGGAAAAGGAGAAAGGGGGCTAATTGTGCATTTCTCAGCCCACAACTAGCACAATCTGAGAGACCAGCAAAGGCTCAGGGCAGAGTCCTTGGGGCAAACTGTGAACCAAAAGATGAAAGCCTGCATACTACTAACACAACAACCCTGCAGTTAGGCAGTAAACAAAGGCATAAACCCTGGTTGCCTTCCTTTCCAAATCATGACCTAACCTTGCTCTTGCCTGGGAGGAGGAAAAGAGAGGATGCTGTGGGTGTGCTTATCCACCCACAACCAGACTAGTCTGAGAGACCACTGTACAGGACTGACACCAAGGCTCAGAGTAGAGTTGGCAGGGCAAACTGAGAATGGAAAGGTAAAATTATGCCCAAATTACCTGCATGACCCCACAGCCCAAGGAAGAAAACAAAGGCCCAAATCCCTCTCCCCCACAGACCTCTGTCCACCCAGTATCGGCAGCGAACACCAAAGAAACTGCAGCAGTGAGTATTGGGTTAAGGAGCAGAATATTTACAAAGAGGCTTTCAGAATGAGAAACCAGAGAAAGGGAGCTCAAAATAAATCCGAATGCGAACAATCAAAGTAAATGAGGTGGGAACAGACCCATCAGAAACAGTGCTCAAAGCAATGATTATAAAAATGTTTGGGAAACTTAATGATTGTGTGTGTGTGTGTGTGTGTGTGTGTGTGTGTGTGTGTAACACCATTTATTATTTGTGGAAAAGTTGAACAAGGTAAAAAATATTCTTAATGGACACTGACCCAGCTCCACTTACTGATAACTTCAACAGGGAGATAGCAAGCATAAAGGAAGACATTTAAACCTTTATAAAGGACCAGACAGAGATAAAGATTACAGATAACTGAAATGATAATGGAATAAAAGTCACCAAACTAGATGAAATAGAAGTGGAAGGCAGTAATTTGCAAGAAAAGCCAGCAGAAAACACCCAATCAGAACAACAAATAGAAAAAAGAATTTTTAAAAAAATGAGAATGGCTTGAGATTCCCCTGGGACAACATTAAGTGTAACATTGCATCATAGGTCTACCAGAAGGAGCAGGAGAAAAGCAAGGGATCAAGAACTTAAATGAAGAAATAATGACTGAAATTTTCCTAACCTGGTGAAGGAATTAGATGTACAAGCCCAGGAACAGAGTCCCAAACAAGACAATCCCAAACAGGAACACACTGAGACACATCATAATTAAAATGGCAAAAGTTAGAGAATAGGAGAAAATTCTAAAAATAGCAAGAGAAATACAAGTGGTAATTTATAAGGGGATGCTCATTTGACTGTCAGTGGACTTCTCATCAGAAACTTTACAGGCCAGAAGGGAATGGAAGAAAATATTCAACATGATGAAAACCAAGGATCTACAGAGTCAGGAATAATGTATCCAACAGGGCTAGCATTCAAAATTCAAAGACAGATAAAGAGCTTCCAAAACAAGAAAAAGCTATAGGAGTTCATCACCACAAAACCAGTACTACAAAGATGGGAGGAGGGATTAGAGAAGGAGTAAAATAAGGGAAAGGGATGAGGAAGTTTAGTTTGATTGTTACAAGGCAATAATCAAGGAGATATAGAGCATAACATGGGAATATAGTTAATAAGGTTGCAGTAACTTTGTGTGGTGTTAGATGGGTAGTAGATTTGTTGGGGTGATGGGAAGAGAGCTGGAGGGGTGGGTAAAAAAGAAGGAATAATCAAGAAGTACAAATTCATAGTAACACGAACATAAAATGCAACATAGGGCATATAGTCAACAACATTGTAATAACTATTCTGGTGTCAGATGGGAACCAGATGTAACAGAATGAGGATTTAGTAAGTTATACAAATGACTCATCACTATGCTGTACACCTGAAATTATTATAGTATTATATTTAAAATGTAATTGAAAAATAAAAAGTCTCAAAACGAAAAATAAAATAAAATAAAATAATAAAAAATTGTTATTGAGTACTTGCAAATATTATTTGTCAGGCACTGCTACTATGACCTTTTTCCTATGAGAAAATGAATCCAGTGTACTAAAAACCCACCTTATATCAATTTCAATATTTTAAGTCAAGACACCAAGAAGGTATTGTATTCATTCTATCAAACAAATTTAAAAGTCACTCAAAACTTAGGGTATTATTAAGGAGAAATCAAGAGCATAAAACTATAAGCATATATAATATAATGGCAAGTGTAGTGGGTTGATACTGTCCCTTTCCCCCAAATTCATGTCTACCTGGAACCTCAGAACTCAATCTTATTTGGAAACAGGGTCTTTGTAGATGTAATTAGTTAAGGATCTCAAGATGAAATCATTCTAGATTTAGGGTGAGCACTACATCTAATGATGATGCCCTTACATGAAGAGAACACACACACATAGAGAAGGTGGTCCTGTGAAGACAGAGACAGAGATTGGAATTTTGCTACCACAACCCAATGAATGCCAGCAGCCCCCAGAAGCTGGAAGAGGCAAGAAACAGATTCTCCCCTAGAGCCTTCAAAAGGACTGTGACCACCACTAACCTTGATTTTAAACTTCTGGCCTCCAGGACTATGAGAGAATAAATTTGTTGTTTTAAGAAAAAAAAAAAAGTCAGTAAGTAAAATTGTGAATCACTTTTGCTAAGCCACATCACCAAACTACAATTTAATAACTAATGGAATTTCAGTTTCAGCTGTCATTGGAGTGAAATATTAACCAATCAGTCTGGAATTTCCTGATCAACACTAATGAGGTCATCTAACAAAAAAGACCCCTTGCTTTCCCCTAAGACATTTGTTCCCAAACTGTAGTGCATGTACCCCTGGGGATATGTGCTGTGCCATTCAAGGGTAAGTGAAAAATAATCAGTGATGGTGAAAAAACAAGTAATGTAAAACAATGCAAAACATTAGTTATGAAACAATAAATGTTAACTTTGAATCATCATTAATGAAGACACTTAAAAATTAGATCACATTAGCGGATCATGATTGGTGATGGGGTGACTATGAACCCTTCCCCCAAATGCTCTTCTACCAATCATTACGTACAATTTCAGAACAATCCATTTGCGATGTTTCTAGAACTTCCCCAAACATAGAAATATATCTGTAGTCAGACTGTTAAATCAGTTTAGTTATTGACTGAGTAAAAGTAAGTGTATTGTCTTTAATCATGATTCTTTTCAAGTAGTTTTTTAATTTAATGTTTAACATAATTTCAGTTCTTATTGTCAGTGATTTTTAAGCTTGTTGATTATGAATCAGTGGTTGAAAACAGGAATGGTTGAAAAACCAAAACTTGATGTGGATTATTGAGAGAGGAGGCCCTGTCTTGGGGAGTTATCCACCCCATATGTAGCATGCCTGCCCTACCTAGCATGCCTGTCTTGGTGCAAGGCTGCTCCCTGCTCTAAAGCAATAATCCCTCCTGCCCTAGTGCAAGGATGCTCCCTGCACTAAAACAATAAATTCTAAATTCTTTTTTCTGTAAGAACCCATCAGAAATTCGCACCAATATGTTAGGACCACCAACCAAAAGGCAACATGATTGCCTCTTTGTCTAAAAGCCTGTAAGTCCTATAAAAGGACAGGACCAGAGTGAGTCGGGGAGCTCAGCTGTTTAAGACTTTTGTCTGCCTTGCTCCACTGGCTGAATAAAGGATCCCTTCCTCTTCTGTCTTTGGTGTTCAGGTGATTCTTTCTAGTTTCCTGCAACATAATTTGGTTCCCTGACCGGGAAGCAAGCACACCTGCAGAGATAGAGAACAAAGTCAGAATTGCCTGGTGTTTTTCACCAATCCTCTGGAGGTGGGGCCCAATTGGCCTGGGTGACATGAACAACTGAGCGTACCAGGGACACCTCAACGGGATGCAGAAAGGACCCCCTTAGAGGGTTTCCAAGGAGTTGATGCTGGGAGGAACAGACTGCAGGAAGGGCCAGAAGATGTCTAAGGCACAGTAGAAATGGTTTTGGAAAACGTGCCAGGGCCTGCTCATTTGAGCAGAAGGGAGGGCTGATCCCGCTCTGGCACCTCCCTAGTACTGCTTGAGGTGGTTCGAGCAGGAAACTGAGGCTGCCCCAGGACTAGAATTTGGAAATTTGGGTTGGATTTGAGTGAATGTGTGTGCTTGGAGAATGCCCGAGACGGATAGTGAGGAGAGGGTTCTGACTCCTCCTCACAGGCACAAAACGAATGCGGTATTCCAAACTGTGGTTCCGTAGGGCATGGAAGGTATGCAGGGAAACCTTCCCCCTTAGCAACCGTGCTGTAAAGAAAAACAGATCTCATAGCCTTGAATCAGAATAGGAAAAGGGGACTCCCACCGTTTAGGCGAGGAGGAAAGTCAGCTAGAGGTCAAAAGGGTCAACAGAAATGTCCCCCTTTAAGGCGCAACCAGTGCACTTCTGCTGGGAATCAGGAAAATAAAAAAGGAAATGCTCTCGGCTAGGAAAAGGTCCGGCAGCCCCACCAAGCGCAGGTCCCAAGGAAGAGGCAGCCCTGTTCAATGTGGCTGGGATAAACAAACCAACAACAGATTATTCAAAACATCCTGGTCCCAAAGATGAGAGGGCAAATCAGAGAGCTCCCAGGAGCAGTGGGATTTTGCCATATAAGGATTCCAAGCTTTGTGGTTCTAGCCAAACTGCTCTATGCAGCGACAAAGTGGGGAGAAAGGAAGCCAACAGAATAGGGATCTGACCAGCAAAGGGCATTCACAAAGCTTAAAGAAGAACTGCCCCACCTGGGAATCCTGAAGAAGTTCTTAGCCCTTCCCACACTCGGAGCGGAGCGGGACCCTACACCCCACAATCCCATTTTCTCTTTTGCCCCTTGGGGAAATGGCTGGAATGGAGGGCACTCTTAGGGTACAGTTGCCCCTGTCAATATCAGGTATCCAGCAATATAAGAAAAATAAGGTAAAACAAAGAAAAAGTTTATTGAAAGGGAAAATACACTCCAAAGAGATAGGAACAAACTTGAGCAAGCGAATAACTCAAGAGCCCAGATTAAGGAGGCTGTGGTCACTTTATTCTCTTTGGCCTGTGGGAAAGCCCTGCCTCATCTAGGCAGAGAATTTCTTTGCTTAGCACCTATGAGATAGGGGAATGATGTCGTCTTTTCTCACTGCACAGGTGTATCAGACAAATTGGTCATGCTGTACGTATAAGGTGATAAAGTATATTAGGATATGTTGGGTAATAAGGATGATCTGGATAGAGATTTAATTTCTCCTCAGTTAAGCCTATGTCCCAAGACTGCTATTTCAAGAAGTGGCAAGAGTAGCCCCATCAACTCTGATTTTGCAGCTTGCCAAGTTAAACTAAACTTAGTTCTTTTTAAACACCCTCCACCTCAAAAAAAAAAAAAAAAAAAAAAAAAAAGCTGGTTTTTGTCTCTAACTGCCTGTCTTATAATGATATGAGAAACTGGAGCTCAGGGAATCATCTGAAAGGAAAAGAAAGAAAAAGAAAAAGGATAGCGACGTGAAGGTGGGCTGGAAGAGTTATAAAAATGGCTTAAAAAAATCTATTTTAACAAAGGGTGTCTACTATTTGGTTTCAAATTCTTTGTTCCCAAACCTTTGGTAAAGTTGGCTTCTGATCAAACATTTGTGAGTAGTTCTGATAAAATACTTAAAAAAAAAAAAAGGCACTTTAAAAATCGAGCCTCTCTCAGGCCAGCATTTTAACTTTCTTGGAGCTGTGGGAAATGAATAGAAGACCATGGGTCCTCTTTGGAATTGCTAATAGTTCTTTTGTGTTTATAAGATTGCCAGTGGAGGTGCTAATTGTTTGCCTCTTCGTTGTCTGGAAAAAAATTAAGGTTCTGAGGGTTATAAATGGTAATTAATATTAAAAAAAAGATATATGTTTTAAAAAGGTATAAGGTATAGAAATACATTTTTGAAGGAACTGAAAGAAAATAGTTTGTCATAAAGATGGTTATTTCTGGATGAGTAAAAGGAATGGAGAGACTAAGGAAAACTAGAAAAAGTTGTGGAGGGTTTATGAAAAAAAGCCTTGAAGTTTTGACATGTAGTTAAACTGAACAAGCTTAAGGTCCCTCTGACACATTGTTACATCCCTGATGTAAGGCTCAGATCCTAAGGAAGGCCAAAAGAATTTATTTCTTTTTTTTTATACTATTAAAAAGTTTTATTAATAATAATGAAAATCATGATAGAATTTAAAAGATTAATTTTTAAAATATTTCTCAAAATCTATGTTACTTTAGATATAATTATCATGAGATATTAATTTCTCATTGCCACTGTGACAAATTACCACAAAGTTAGTGGTTTAAAACAACAAAAATGCTTACATTTCTATATATCAGGAGTCCCATAGGGATCTTACTGGGCTAAAATCAAGATATCAGCAGCATCACATTTTTTATGGAGGCTTTTAGGGAGAAGCCTACAAAAGAATTTATTTCAATGTCTTTAGCAACCAAGAGAGGAAAAATGAAAAAAAAAAAAAAAAAAAGGAACGGGAGACAGGAAACAAGACCAGAGACAGGCCAGATTTTTGACCACAGTTACAGAGACCAAGTCTGAAGCCATCTCGGGGCCACTCTGGGAACCCCAGAAGAGGAAAGCCAGATAAAGGAGACTGCTTTGGCTGGAGAAGCCCAGACCTCTGAAACAAGGAGCACCCTGGTCCTCCAAAGCAGCTGTGCCCCCCTATGAAAGCTAAAGGGCACAAGAGGGGGATCGCTCCCCATTCTGAAGGGCACAGAGACCAACTTCTTCACCGTGAATGACTGCAATCAACTGACAGGGCCTAAAATAACCAGCAGCTCCCAATAAAGAGGAGACCACCACTATGACAGGGGAGACACTATGAGTGACCTTTGACATGGCAAGCAAGCCTGTTAGTTTTCTGATTAATATTAGGAGCTATTTACTCTGTCTTCTTGGCCACTCACTCTGAACCCAATTCCTCTAAAACCTTCTCAAGTGTAAAAATAAATTTAGGTTCATGTTCAGTCTGTGTCTTGCCGATGACCTATACCTTAGAAATAAATTAATAAGTAAAAGGAGCAGATCACTATTGTTTTAATGTTTCAGCTGATACAAATTTAAATTACAGCTCTGTTACTTTAATCAGTTATGCAAGTGCAACCTCCCAGGCCATTTGTGCTATCAGAAAGGAACTAAGACAGGTCATGGAGGCCATTCTTGGGGGCAGAACTGCTATAGATTGCCTGCTGTTGAGGCTCAATCATAGATGTAAACAATTTAAAGGACTATGTTGTTTTAACTTAGATAACTCACAGTTAATTGAAGGCAAAGTCAAACAAATTTGTAACATAACGTGACCAATATCAAAGAGCAGTATTTTTCGGCCTTGATCTTTCTTCCCTTACTTCTTGGCTTCCCAACCTTGCTGCCTTAAAAGAAACGTTTCCCATCTTTCTTTTGTTTATTGTCATAGGAATCATGTCTTGCTGATGTATTCATTGCGCTCCCATTTGCAGATGTCTCGCTAGCTGGATGCTAAGGGCTACAGGACAACCAAAAACTAAAATTTTCCTCCAGTGACCTGCTGACCAATTTCACTTTAAGGACCATCAGGACACAACTGATAGCCCAGCAAGGCTGCCAGCCCATCTTGCCCAAAGAAGGATGTAGGACAATACCTTTTGCTCCAGACCAAAGGACAATATCTTCCTACTCCCCAGGCTTAATTTGTTATTTTCTAGGCAGACCATGCCACCCTCAGTCATGCAAGAAGTAGCCATTGAGGACGGCGCCCTATTCCTTATAAATAACTAAAAGGACAGATATGTTAGGGCTAAATGAGTCAGAAAAAAAGGCTCAAAATGAAAAAGCTTGCAAAATTCTTTAGGCTCATAAAACTCTTTGATCCCCTTCCCCACTTTATCTCATTAAGTCTCACAGAGACAAAGTATGCTGATAAGGAGAGAAGTTTGATAGCTTTTTTCATACAAAATGGTTCCTACCCTGCCATCTTCTCCTTCTCTTCCTTGACCATACTATGATTTAACATTAACCTGGGAGATCAAGAATTAGTTCAGGTAAACAGGATACTATGATTTAACATTAACCTAGGAGATAGAGAGTTAATACAGGAAACAGAAATTGGGCTTGGGAAACTCAAACCTACCTTAGCCCTTACTGTAACCAGGACAATTGAGACCTATGCTTGACTAATCAATAATAATCACCTGGACAATTAAAGTCTATGCTTGACCGATCAGTAGTGGTCACCTAGGTTTCCTTCTACATGTTGCCTAGCAACCCCTCCTATCTATATAACTTCACCTCCCAACAGCCAGAGCTGCTACTCTCCCATTGTGAGGCAGCCCGGCAGCTTTTTCCCCAGTAAAGCTTGTTACTGCTACCTGGTGTTTCAGCTCATTTATATTAAGGTTTATATCATTCATATCAACATAGAGGATTAGAAGGATAATAAACAGCCCCCTGAGAAAATAATCCAATATTATGGCCCAGCTACATGGGCCCAGGATGGGTCTTGGGGATATCGCACCCCAATCTATATGCTAAATCAAATAATTAGATTAGAAGCAATGCTGGAGATCATAGCTAATGAGACAGGCAGGCCACTCTCACTCCTGGCATGGCAGGAAACCCAGATCCGAAATGCTGTCTGTGAAAACAAACTGGCTTTAGATTACTTACTGGCCTAAGAAGGAGGAGTATGTGAAAAGTTTAACTTAACTAATTGCTGCCTGCAAATTGATGACCAAGGGTAGGTCATAGAGGACACAGTAAGAAAAATCCAGACATTGGCTCATGTCCTGGTGAAAACTGGAATGGATGGGACTCCCAGAGCTTATGAGGAGGATGGTTTTCAGCCTTCGGAGGATTTAAAACCCTAATAGGTGGAATGCTATCCATAGTCACACTATGATTGATTGTTCCTTGCCCCCTCCCACTAGCAATCAGAGCTGCATGCTCAATGATTGAGATAATTGTCAACTAAAAGGCAGATCACATATGTTCTATGTAAAACACTATCAGCCCCTGTGGCAGCATGTGAATGATGAAACCCCCAAAATAAAAATCATATGGGGTCTCAAAGGGGGGAATGAGAGAAGATGCCCTGCCTTGGGGAGTTATCCACCCCATATGTATCATGCCCGCCCTACCTAGCATGCCTGTCTTGGTGCAAGGCTGCTCCCCGCTCTAAAGCAATAATCTCTCCTGCCCTGGTGCAAGGATACTCCCTGCACTAAAACAATAAATTCTAAATTCTTTTTTCTGTAAGAGCCCATCAGAAATTTGCACCAATATGTTAGGACCACCAACCAAAAGGCAACATGATTGCCTCTTTGTCTAAAAGCCTGTAAGTCCTATAAAAGAACAGGACCAGAGTGGGTGGGGGAGCTTGACTGTTTAAGACTTTGGTCTGCCTTGCTCCACTGATTGAATAAAGGATCCCTTCCTCTTCTATCTTTGGTGTTTGGATGATTCTTTCTGCTGGGCCTAGTTTCCTGCAATATTATATAACCCAAGCTCACTAATGATGTTTCAATCAGCTAGTGATCTGCTGACAGAATTTTCAGATGACACAAATAAATATTATTAATAATAAATTAAAAGTTTGCAAAATACTTGATCATCATGATCAATATTTGACTGTTATAAATATTGTAAAATTAAATCTGTGGTTTGTACTTTTAGTGCAGTAAGTTTTCTTTCCCAACTTATTACTTCATTTCCACTATTTTACATTAAGATAGGCACTAAACACAAGTGTCAGTATTTAAAAACAGCTGTTTTAAAAACAAGGGGTACAATTTATAAAAACAGGTTTAAAAGGGGTACAGAAGTGGAAGAGAAGGTGTTTTGCTTGAAATTATCCACCCTTTTAACCCTCTTTCTGCCTATAAAAACCTTACATTTTGTATAATTTATTAGAGCTCACTTCTAGTTGCTAGATGGCATACTGCTGATTTATGAATTTTTTAATCCAATTAGATCTTCTAATTTACTTGGTTGAATTTTGTTCTTTAACACCTGTTCCCAGAGACTGACTATTCCTTTTACCCAGAAGTCAATGCTTGATGTCTGACATCTTTGCTCCAGGCTAGTTTTCAGAGTAAACCCAAGTGTTCTAGATAAAAAGATATAAAAATGTCTCACATAATAAGCCTGTCTCCTCTCCCCCACCAAGTGGAAGTGCTGGATTTCCCACATCTTTTCCTTTCTTCACTGCTGCAGACTTTCTAGCTCCAGGAAGTGACTGGGGAGGTGGGGATCCCAGACTAGGATATCGGCGATGTTGGGAGGCAACATTTCTCTACAATACTGATCTCCACTACAACCAATAACTTGAGTATTGGATCTGAATAGTGTGAGTTACAGTTAGAAGGATTGGTGCTGAGGATGCTTATGGAAAAAGGCCCAGAAACACTGGAAGGGGAATGATTGAACTTCTAGATGGTAGAGTTAGAAATGAAAACTGATCCAACTTGTAATAAGCAAAGACCTGAATTCAACTTAGCATCACTTGCACTGATAAATGCCTCACAAACCTTTTGACACATAATACATTGAAGCAGCTTTGATACGGGCC
The DNA here is from genome assembly GCA_004026885.1 of Lyroderma lyra. NCBI lineage: Eukaryota > Metazoa > Chordata > Mammalia > Chiroptera > Megadermatidae > Lyroderma > Lyroderma lyra. Next base: position 49,703 of record PVJL010008200.1, on the reverse strand, counting down.
AAATAAAGGAGCCCCTCTCCACTATAGACTTCTTTTCTCTAGTTCTTCAGCTCTCAATTTCACCTTTTTCGTAGTCCATAGTAATTCATGTCCATCAGGTAACCACCTAGTGACGGGCATTTGGGCCTGCTTCCTGGGCCAATGCTTTTAAAGCTATTACCTGAATTAATTTCTCATCTAGGGGCCACTGGGATATAAGTGATACCCCAGCAAAGCTTCCAGCCCATCCTGACAGAAGTCAACACAGTCTCCCAGGTGGATCTTGGGACCTCTTCCCCTTTTAAGATCAGATAGAGTGAGAGCTCTGTGAATCGACAATACGTAGGGACAGCCACCACCTTCAGCAGGAAGCAGATACAGAAGATGAGACTTCTAGTCCCCCAACTTCCAATAGAGATTTGTGGGGATCATGTCTCCCAGGAGAAAATTGAGAAAGACAGACAGAATAGGGGGATCTTGGGATCCCTCCCTTGGGACTTGCCTTGCAGAAGTAGTCACCACCCTGATACCACCCTTTCACTAGTAATCTCTGCCCCAGGCTAGGCAGGCACAGAAGGAAGTTCCAGACAAAGAGTTTAACTAATACAAGAAAGTTAGAGGGTACAAGAAGCCCACCAGTTTAAGCCAGTACAGTAGGAGTTACTACTACCTTCATTTCACTTGAGCATCATCATACCATCATTATAATAGCCTACATATGCCTGCAAGTTCATTAATATTATAATGGACTGAACTCTGGGAAAGAACTTGCACAGTTAGAAAAGGTAATGCAATAGACCCTCACACACACCGCCATCAATCAAAATTGTCAATCAAAAAGTCCCACACCCAGAAAGGCATAACATCTTACAACTAAAAAAAAAAAAAAACTACTGAAGCCTCATTAATCAAGGCTCTTGAGCCATTTTCTTGGGAGAGCCCACTCCTACCTCTTAGAAGTGTACTTTCCCCTTGCCATTTGAGGCCCTTGAGCCCACCTCCTCCTACCTTTCTCTGTCTCTCTCTCTCTCTCCCCCCCTCCCTCCCTCCCTCCCTCCCTCCTGCTCCTACTTCTTTGGAGTGTACTCTTCACTACTATAAACCATCCTTTCACCACTTTATTTTTGTGTTTCACTCAATTCTTTGTTTGGGATGCCAAGGACCTGAACATTACTCCAAGAAGGGCCCATTCTCTGGTAACAGCCTGAATCCTGGTCTTCGCAGCCTGTTTCAGCCATTTCAGCCAAAGATAAGATGACACAAGTGATGAAGTGCCAACTTTACAGCCATGGTGGCTGCTTGCAGGTTGCAAAAGAATTCACAGACCAAGTAGGAAGAAGAGAACCAGTTTATTGAATACACTCAAGCTACAAGATGGGCTCTGGTAGCTAGCCTTATACAGGAGAAGAATCATTAATCACAGTTACTAGGGAATTGGGATCATGGACTCCACTGATTGGTCCAGGCTAAAGCAGGGAGCAATGATTATGGTTTCAGGTCCTGATGTCAGTCATGGCATTGTTTGGTCCAGTTTTCAGGGGAAGTGGTCTGTGGGGCAGTTCCACTTTCATAAGCATGGAGCTAAAATGCAACTGAGGCCAAGATGTTATCTTAAGTTGACGGAAATTCTGTTTCTATGATTAACAGACCTGAAGCTTTTTTCCCAGAACTTATTTTGATGTTGACCAGAATCTGATGTCCTAGGGACTTAATGATTAAATGGAGTAAACATACACTATGTGTACAGGTAGGTTGGAAGATCTAACGGAAAGAATGCAAGTATGTTATAGTTCTACCAGGCTTAAACAAAGTCAGCTGGGAAATAAGGAATATCATAGTTTCATTCAAAATTCAGTTGTCTATTCATAATAAACAGAAGTTTTAACTCAGAGCATTGTTCTCAGAATGTAGCTGTTTGTTGGGTTGTAACCATGGGTCCTGAACCTGCCAAGACTTCCTGGCATTAATTTTCTAGCTATGTTAACCCTACCTGAACACCTACCTCTTGTTCTGTGCCTGATGTAGCACCTGATACCTTCAGACATGCTTTCATACGAATCTCACACATCTGAGGGAGATAGTATTAGGCCCATTTGAGGACACCAGTGCTGACAGAGAGTTGAAAATCAGGTTATCTGTTCAAAGTTCATGTGCCTATGATGTGGACCAAACAAAGCAGCTGTCTCCCCACTTCACTAAAGACTTATTTTCCTGGCTCTTTAGATTTGATTCACCTTTTTCCTAGTCCAAAGTATTAATCACTTTCTTGATCAATTTTCTCTCATTCCTCACGCTGAGCAACAGACTGTCCCCTGTAAATAATTATTCTGAAACTTGTAACCCATGTCTCCAGCTTGCTGATTACAATCACTACAGGCAAGCATCCCTTCCAGACCTTTCTGGACCTAGAGAGGGGATAACACCTGAATGACCAGCTAGGTCCGAAGTCAACAGGCTGCAGGCTTAACGGACTTTACATCACAGTGACAAGGGCTTTGAGATCTATTTCTTGGGTCAATGCTTTCTAAACTATTGATTGAATTAATTTCTCCTCCTCTTGGGATCATCAGGATACAAGTGATACCCCAACAAGGCTTCCAGCCCATCTCCAAAAAAGTCAACATGGATCTCAAGACCCCTTCCCCTTTTAGATCAGATAGGGTGAGAGCTCTGTGGATCCCCAATAGGTAAGGACAACGACCATCCTCAGCAGGAAGCAGATACAGAAGATGAAACCTCCAGCACCTCAGCTTCCCATGCAGATTTGTGGGGATCACGTCCCTCAAGAGAATGTGAGGAAAGCAGATAAAATAGGGGGAATCTCGGGACCCCTCCCATGAGACTCATCCTGCTAGAATGGTCTCCTTGATACCTCCCTTTCACTAGTAATCCCTGTCCCAGGCTAGGCAGTCACAGGAGGAAGTTCCAGCAAATACAAGAAAGTTAGAGGGCATAAGAAGCCCATCAGTTTGAGCCAGTTCCTAACGCCTGTGCAGTGAGAGTTACGACGACCTTCATTTCACCTGGGCCTCATTATACCATCATTGTAATGTCATACATATATTCAGAAGTTCATTAATATTACAACAGACTGAACTCTGGGAAAGGGCATGCACAATCAGAAGTCATTATGTAATAGGCCACTTGTCAATCAGACTTGTCAATCAAGAGACCCCACACCCACAGGTGTAACCCCTGAAGACATGGAAGAAAATAAAAGTACCAAAGCCTTGTTAATCAGGGCTTGAGCCATTTTCCTGCTTGAGCCCGCTCCTGCCTCTTTGGAGTATACTTTCTCTTCAATAAACTATCTCTTTGTTTCACCTCTATGCATTCGTGTGTGTCTCGTTCAATTCTTTCCTCAAGATACCAAGAACCTGGACATTGTGTCGACGAGGACACCCCATGTTCTGGTAATACCTGATGCTTCAAAATGCCAGTATTCAATGGATCAGTTTGAGTGAGGAGAAGTTTATTGGTTGAATGTACCATCAGAGAAGATGGGAGCTCTCAAATTTTATCTTAAGATTAGTGTTCAATTTCACAAATTCTTTATGTCTGGGAAGGAAGGAGAGGTGGAGCAACAGGTGAGTGAGAACTCTAGACAGTCAGGTGCCAAGGAAAGGATAAAATCTCTAAATCTCTATTTTCCCAGCCAGTCTGTTGAGCCCATTGATCTGAGTCTGGCCCTGAGGCTCCTGTAAATCGTTGACAGTCATTGTTTTCTACACAGTTCCCACCTCCTCAGGAGAGGCCCCTTTGACTAGGGGCTGTTTCATAAAATACTCAAGCCTCTAGCAGAATTCCTCTAATTAGTTAGTTAGCATATCTATAGCAGGAGCTTTTAGTCCGAATCAGAGGTTAGGAGAGAGAGCATTTCACTCTTTACAAGGTTAGAGGTTCTATAGGGCCAGGTACACAGGTGAGGAGAGAGAGCTAGTTCAACCCATTTCCCATTTGCCCCAGGAATACTTGTGCAACTGCAGCATTTACCCCAAGATAACTTGTGGATTACAGTACTAACCTTACCCCTGAAGTCTGACAGAAAAATATCTCACTTTTATTATTTTCCCTTCACTCTTGAATGTCAATAGTCTTTGGAAATAAATGACATCATTCTGATGTGGTCCAAACAAAGCAGCCCTCTCCTCACCTCACTATAGACTCCTTATCCTTGTTCTTTAGCTCTCAGTTTCACTTTTTTCCTATTCCAAAGACTTAATCACCTCCTTGATCAATTTTCTCTCACAATAGACTGTGTCCAATAGATAATTACTCTGAAACTTGTAATTCATGTCTCCAGCTTGCTGATTACAATCACTACAGGCAAGCACTCCTCCAGGCCTTTCTGGGCCTAGACAGGAGATAAATGCCTGAATGACCAGCTAGGCCAGAAGTCAACAGGCTGCAGGCTCAAAGGACTTTCCATCTCAAAACCATCCAGTGACAAGGCTTTGAGATCTATTTCTTGGGTCAATGCTTTTTAAACTATTAATTGAATTAATTTCTCCTCACCTATCATCAGGATACAAATGACACCTCAACAAGGCTTCATCCAGCCCATCTTGACCAAAGAAGTCAACATGTCAGTATTGAGACCCCTTCCCCTTTTAGACCAGACAGGGTGAGAGCTCTGTGGATCCCGAATAGGTAGGGTCAATGACCATTTTCAGCAAATACAGAAGATGAGACCTCCAGCCTCTCAGCTTCCCATAGAGATTTGTGGGGATCCCATCTCTCAAGAGAATGTGAGGAAGGCAGATAGAATAGGGGGATCTTGGGACCCCTCCTATAAGACTCGCCTGGCTGAAATAGTCAACATCCTGATACCACCCCATGCTAGGCAGCCACAGGAGGAAGTTCCAGGCAAATACAAGAAAGTTAGAGGGCAAAAGAAGCCCACCAGTTTGAGCCAGTTCCTAATACCTGTGCAGTAAGAGTTACAAGAACCTTCATCACGCCTGGGTCTCATTATACCATCATTGTAATGTCATACATATTTCTGGAAGTTTATTAATATCATTATAACAGATTGAACCCTGGAAAGAACATGCACAGTTAGAAGGGATTATGTAATAGGCCCCCTGTCAATCAAACTTGTCTATCAAGAGGCCCCACACTCAGGTGGGTGTAACCCCTTACAGCCAAAGAAAATAAAAGTACCAAAGCCTCATTAATCAAGGCTCTTGATCCACTTTCCTGCTTGAGTCTGCTCCTACCTCTTAGAGTGTACCTTTCTATTGCCAGTCGAGGCCCTCGATCCACTCCTACCTTTTAGGAGTGTACTTTCTTTTCAATAAACTCTCTCTGTTTCATCTCTACACTCTGGTGTCTCATTCAATTTTTTGCTCAAGATACCAAGAACCTGGACACTGTGTGGAGGAGGACATCCCATTTTCTGGTAACAATTCAATTTATAGCATTTTGTTTTTAGTAGTGGTATTTCCATTTACAAAATATAGTAATTCTTGATTGCTGAAAATGTCAAATCCTAGAAAACGTAACATTCCTATACATGAAAAACAAACATTCTTAGGAGTTCCCTGGTGGTGTAGTGGCTTAAGGCTTCAACGCTGTGGCCTGGGTTTGATTCCCAACCAGGGAACTACCCACATTAAAAAAAAAAATTCTTAAATATGGATTAATCGAATATATTTCTGTTACATTAGGATTAGAGACAAGTTCTGTTTAGAAATAATCCCAAGAACAGATTTTATATTTTCACACTGAAAACCAGTCAGATTTGCTTCAGCCTCAAAAAGTATGTTTACATAACATTAAATGAACAAGGCAATGAGCTGCATATTTTTTTCTAAACAGCAAATGGGTTAAAGGGAAGAACTTTTCAAGCATCTCTAGGTCCTGATTTTTGCCAGTGTTGCTCCTCTGAGGGAAGTTTCAATCTTGGTACTTGATTGAATTGAACAATATTTCAAAACTGGAGTTCCTTTATGATGGTATTTTTACTGACAAATCAAGATCATTTAGCATGATGATAATCAGGGAAACTTTTCTGAGGAGGGAAGTGGGCAGTCAGAAGTGACAACATGTTTTACACAGGCTTTGGGGAAGTGTTATAAGGAAGTCAAGATTAAAAAAATATCTGCAGAGTCAGTTTAACTGCAGCCTGGGATTTCAGGAACCAAAGTCTTCCTGCTTGGAAAATATCTTCCAAGTCCTTAACTTGTCTTCTACTTTCCCTTAAAGGTAACAACACTTTCTACTTCACAGACATCATTTTACAATACCATTCTCTTTTGGACACCCTCTTCTGAGAACTGATCTGGACTGGAAAACATATCTAGCTAGAGGGTGATTGACTACTCAATTTGAGTAGAAGAGAGGACAGGCTGGATTTGTTTGAGTTCTCATAATAAACATCTACTGTTTATAATTTTGTGCTCTCAGTAGGGCTCTAGCATTTACTTCAGTTCTTATTAATTTTATTGTCTAATGAACCTTATCACCTTCTAGTCTGGGAACCTAATGGTAAAATTTAGCCCAAGTGTCTATACTGGCAGGGAAAGGAATTTTAAAGTGGAGCTCATCTCTTAGAACAGTGTTGTAATAATGTTTCCCTCTCTCCTGTGGACACACAGGTGGCCCTGGTGACTGAGATATCATCCTCCTGAAAGGTCCTAGGCCCTCTCTGGGTCCTGCTGTTCCCCTATGCGGGTTTCTTGTGCAAAGTCAGAACGTTTACTGGAGAGAATTCATGAAACAGTACCAACTGTGTAATATGAGCCAAATGAAGGAGCCCCCACCCCCACCCCCACCATAGGCTCCTTTTCCCTGGTTCTTCAGCTTTCAGTTTCACCTTTCTCCTAGTCCATAGCCTTAATCATCTTCTTGATCAACTTTCCCTGGCTTCTAACCTTGAACAATGAATAGACTGTTCCTACCCTAAATCATAAGAATGCCCCTACATCCTACCATAAATAATTACCTCAAAACTTGTAATTTATGTATTTTCCACCATGTAACCACTTAGCAACAGGAACTTTGGGACCTGCTTCCTAGGCCGAGGTTTTTAAAAGTATTAACTGAATTAATTTCTCCTCATCTCCGGGCCATCGAAATACAAGTGATGCCCCAGCAAGGCTGTCAGCTCACCCCAACTGAATAAGTCAGTCTTCCAGGTGGATCTCAAGACCCCTTCCCCTTTTAGATCAGAAACGGTGAGAGCTCCTTGGATCCCCAATAGGCAGGGACAATGACCACCTACAGCAGGAAGCAGATACAGAAGATAAAACCTCCAGTCCCTCAGCTTCCCATAGAGATTTGTGGGGATCCTGTCTCTCAGGAGAAAAGTGAGGAAGGCAGAATAGGGGGTTTTCAGGATCCCTCCCATGGAACTCACCCTGTTAGAGTAGTTGCCACCCTGATACCACCCTTCCACCAGTAATTCCCACCCCAGGCTACACAGCCACAGGAGGAAGTTCCAGGCAAATACTTGGAAGTTATATGGCACTAGAAGTCCACCAGTTTAAGCCAGTTCCTAATATCTGTGCAGTAAGAGTTACAAGGACCTTCATTTCACCTAAGCCTCATTATACCATCATAACATCATACATACACCTGGAAGTTCATTAATATAATAGACTGAACTCGGAGAACAAACATATGAAGAGAGAACAGGTGATGTAACAGACCCCCTGTCAATCAAAAAGTCCCACACCCAGACAGGCATAACCCCTTATAACTAAAGAGAATAAATGTACTAAAGCCTCATTAATCCAGGCTCTTGAGCCTTTTTCCTGCTTGAGCCCACTCCTACCTCTTAAGAGTGTACTTTCCCTTTTAATAAACTATCTCTTTGTTTCACCTATTTCCCTTTTAATAAACTGGTTTCACCTCTACACTTTAGCACGTGTCTCATTCAATTCTTTGCTTGAGGTACTGATATGGGCCAAACAGAACAGTCATCCGCCCACATCACTAAAGACTCCTGTTCTTGTTCTTTAGCTCTCAGTTTCACTTTTTTCCTAGACCGTAGCCTTAATCACCATCTCAATCAGTTTTCCTTTAACTCTAGCTCAAACAGCAGATTGCTCCTAACTTGAATCATGGAATGTTTTCATCCTGCCTCCTGCTTTAGACAATCACCCTAAAACTTAAACAATAGGCTTTTACCCTGTATCTCCCAGATATCCTTTGCCCCAGTTTAAGCTAATCATTCAGAGAACTTGTAACTTGTATTTGCTAATTGTATTTCCAAAGTGTCTGTCTCTAGCCCTGGTTAGCTATCCTAAAATTAGTGATGTGTGATAATAAAACTGGACTTAGCTGGCTATGCTAGATTTTAGCTAATCATCCTTGTGACTATGAATCTGCATTTGTTAATTGTATCATCCCCAGGGTGGCTGGTGGAGACCAAAATCAGCAGGATGCAGACTCCAAAGGGCTAAACAAATCTATCACATAGCCACCCTGCAGTGATGGCTTTGAGGCCTACATTTTGGGCCAAAGCTTTTGAACTTACTAACTGGGTCTGGTTCTCCTTATCTAGGGACTTTGGAATGCAGATGTCACCTGGCAAGGCTTCCAGCCCATCTTGACCAAAGGAGTCAACATGGCGGATCTTGAGACCCCTTTACCCTTTAGATCAGATAGGGTGAGAGAGAGCTCTGTGGATCCCCAATAGGTAGGGACAATGATCATCTTCAGCAGGAAGCAGATACAGAAGACGAGACCTTCAGCCCCTCAGCTTCCCATAAAGGTTTGTGAGGATCATGTCTCTCAAGGAAATGTAAGGAAGGCAGATAGAATAGGGATATCTTGGGACCCTTCCTGTACACTTGCCCTGCTGATACCACTCTTTCACTAGTAATCCCTGCCCCAAGATGAGACAATCACAGGAGGTAATTGAATTTAGAAAGGAGATGTGAACAATAAAAGAAAGGTGATGTCACAGGCTTGTCAATCAGATTGTCAATCAAGAAACTCCATGCCCAGAGGTGTCTCACCTGAAGACATGGAATAAAATAAAAGTACCAAAACCTCATTGATCGGGGCACCTGAGCCACTCTCCTTGCTCGAGTCCGCTCCTACCTCTTTGGAGTATACTTTCTCTTCAATAACCTATCTCTTTGTTTCACCACTATACTTTTGTGTGTGTCTCATTCAATTCTTTGCTCGAGATACCAAGAAACTTGATGTCGTGTTGACGAGGACACCCATTTTCCAGTAACAATACCAAGAACCTGGACACTGTGCCAAGAAGGACCCATTCTCCGGTAACATGAGCATGAGTTTAGGATTCAATGAGTACAGATGCGATAATCTCATGAGGGAAAGAGAAGTTCCAAAAGACAAGAACTCTCCTATCTTCATCTATACCTAATGGTAAAAAATTAACCATATATGCTTCAGGAACTGGAGAGATCTTTATAGAGATATGTATGTATGGGCCCAGTACCCCTTCAGAATATTCATGTGCCTCCTGGGGAATAACAAAAAGCTACAAACAGGAGCTACAGTTGGATTACATTCCACTGTGCACAAATGGGTTGTTGATAACATAGAGGGCATCCTGTTATTAGAGGTTATCAGTAACTAGAAAGTCCACTCACACCCCCAGGTTTTAGTACTTTAATCCTGCCCAAGTGGTGGCCCCATGTACATCAACAGCCATTGCTACTTCCCACTTTGCATTTATGTGCCAACGTTTTCCAACTATTTAGAGTTATGTATCACATTGTTTTTTGATATAAGTTTGCCTATGTTGATTCTCTGCCTGATACTCTTCTGTCCTCATTTACCTGATTTATTCTTACTTTATTTTTTTAAATTCAGCTCATGTGGCATCTTTTTTTTACTAATTCAAGAATTTTCCTTCAAGAGAAAAAGAACCAAGGGAAAATCACCATTTCATGGTAACATACACATATACCATTATAAATGTCATACACATTGGAATGATATGATTTATTTATGGAAGGGAAGATCATTCAGCTTTGGTAGGGATAAGGAGTCAATATCAGGTAACGATGTTTGCACCTGCACTGTGGAGGCAAGATGGCCAACTGCTCATTATCACCACCCAGGAAGGTCATACAGGTTTGTTATCAAGAAATGGTGATTTTTCTTGGGCTCTTGTCTTCTTGAAGAAAAAATTCAGTCAACAGACAGAGTTCAAGAAATATAGTATAGAGGATAGTTAAGAGTTTATTAGTGAAGAAAGTACATTCCCAGACATGGAGCGGACTGACCTAAGAGAGGAAAGCAGCCTCTCCTTACATTATTTGGGGCTTTTTTTTTAATATCTATGGGTGGAAATTGCTCCCTCTTCTTCCTCTTTTGTGATCATAATAATCTGGTTTGGGGAAGTAGGACTTATGATTGAGTAAGTGGGGCTCTTTCCCTTTTCCTTATCCTTTTAATTTGAGCATAACTAATAGGCCAGGGCTAATTTCTTCTCCTGCCTTCTTTTCTGATGACTTTATCCTTTTAATTTAGAGGACCCAGCTATTGGTGGACATGGGTGATTACCTTTTGTTTCTCCTGTCCCTCATGACTAACTTCCTACTAACAGCTTGACCTTGATTAGCTGTTCATGTGGAACAGCTGTTTTGACATTTTATGGGGAGTAAGCAGTTAGAAGGGAATAATCAGCTATTTCTGCATTTTTTGTTTAAGGGGTGATGTGGTGGTGGCATTCTGTGGTCAGCTTATCCAGCATTCCTCTTGGTCATCCAGCATTCCTTTAGCCCTGGGCCCGAGTCCATATGCTGTCTCACAGGAATATACCATCCACATTCCAGCCACTGAAACTTCTTTCTTACTGCTACTTAATGAAAGTCTGTTCTATGTTTATATCCCAGTTTAGTTCCATGGCCATTGGGAAGCCTGTAGGCTCCAGTTCATAGTGATCCCTCTCATCTATTAAAAAACAAAATTCAACTGAATAAATTTGAATGCCTAATTGGCTTTATTAATCAATTCATGAATCAGGAGGCATCTCATCTAGCAACTAGAAGAATACTCTGAGGAGCTGTACAACATAGGTTTTATAGGAAGCAGGGTGGGGCAAGGAAGTTATTACTGAAAGAAAAAAAGACTATTTTGGCGCTGGAATGTCTTTTCTTTGAGGGAAGAGAAGGAGAAGGGTTTTTATTATGTAGAGCGCCTCTTTTTGCTATGGAGGATGGAGGGGACCTACTGGACAGATTGCCTTGACTAGAAAATTACATACTGGTCGATGAAGATTATGTTTTTGGGAACAGTTGAAACTGCACTTAGATTGAGTATTAAATCTAGATTTTGTACTGACAAAGAAAAGAATGAAAAACCAAAAACAGGTCCAAAATGGCATTATTTGTGCTAAAAGCCTATAGTACCAAACCTAGATTCTTCCTACGCATTGCAGGGGAGGAAAACATTTTCTTGGACCCTCTTTGGGTCCCTGTCTGGTTCTGAAAATTCAGTTGACAAAGATCAATAAGGAAAAAAGTGTACAAATTTTATTAAATGTTTACATGTACATGGGAGCCTTCATGGGAGAATGAAGACACAAAGCACTCACCAGAACAGGGAGCTTTTATACTTTTTAGACAAAGGAAAAATAAGTTTGTGAAGAATTCACAAGATAAAGAGGTTTGATCTATGAATAGTAAATGGTAAAAAAGTAACTTGAAAATTAAGGGTTAATTTAACAAGGTTTGTTAGCAGACTCCTCTGGTGCCCTCTCTGGGTTGATAAAGAGACTGTCTTCAGTAAAAGGAGAATTTATTTCCTGCTTGTAGGCTGAAAAGAGGAAACTTTTTCTGCATTTACTGATTCTTAATTGCCTTCAGCATGAAATAATATTTATGTCAAATAGCCTTTTTTTTTTTTTTTTTTTTTTTTTTTTTTTTTTTTTTTTTTTTTTTTTTTTTTTTTTTTTTTTTTTTTTTTTTTTTTTTTTTTTTTTTTTTTTTTTTTTTTTTTTTTTTTTTTGAGAGAGTGACATTCTGGTTTCCTTCAGCATGAACAGGGCATAGTATGTCTCCATTTATTCAGGTCTTTGATTTATTTCATCAGAGTTTTATAGCTTTCCTCATATTGCTCTTGTACATATTTTATTGGAATTACACCTAAGTATTTCAGTCTCTTTTTTACTTCAAATCCCAATTGTTCATTGCTGGTATATAAGAAAGCAATTGATTGTGGTATATTAACCTGGTATCCTGTAACTTGACTATAAGCAGACATCATTTTTATCCTCTAGATAACTGTAACCATTAAAAGCATTGGGCAAGAGTGTTCCACTATTCTATTTAAGAATATTAATTTTGAAGTAATATATAGAATGGATTAGAAGGAAAAGAGACTAAAGGCAGGCCATTCACATAAGAGGCTTTCATGTGAGCCCTCCATGAGATGACGAGGTTCTGAAGAGGCACTGTAGCACCAGAGGAAAGAAAGAAGCAAATACCCTAAATTTTCCCTTCTCCTCCTTATGTACAGGTCTCTTCACATACAGTTTCCTCTGTGGAATGCCCTTACCATCCCTTTCACTTAGCTTCTAATTAATCCTCAAAACTCAGTTCAAATGTGCCCTCCAATAATCTCCCCTCACTATTATCTCCTCATAGTCCCTTGTAGTTTCCTCCATCACAGCTGTAAGTGCTATTTATATTTATTAATATATAATGTATTTGTCTATTTACCTGATCCTCTCTTTCATTAGATCGTGAGCTCCCGAATCTGAGTAGCCCAATATCTTGTCCAATCAATGAACACATAAATGAATAATTCATTCAAATCTGTTGTTGAGACTCACAACATTTCCAAGTACATGGCAGCTATTGTATTAGATTTACTTGGTATATTTTCTCTTAAGGAACTGAAATCATAGAGCTTCAAAAAACTTAAGCTTCAGCTCAGAAAGGAAGGGTTCAAACCATTTCAGGAAGTGAACAGTTCCTCAAAACTGTCAGTTTTGAGTCATAGTATTTCTTTAAGTAAGCTTCCTGAGTTTACAGTGATATTGATACTATTTTAAACAGCAAGTGTGAAGGTCTAAGCACCTCATCTACACTGTGCACAAGAAAATCATCTTCCAAGCTCTGTGTTTCTCTTTCCTAAGGAACTCTACATGCTTGGGAGAGGAACAGCCTACAAAAGCCTCTGAACCTGCGACTAACTACTGCTTCTGTTCTCAACGAGAGCCCCAGTGTGGAGATTCGGTAAGAGGAGAAACCTCAGGGCTGGGAAAACTAGGCCAGTAAAGATAGCTGGGAGGTCCAGGTCAAATAGATGGAGGGTAAATGTTTCAGAGGGAGGAGACGAGGTTTCTGATATGGGGGCCATCAAACAGATGAGTATAGGACAGAGAGAAGATTGGGATCTGCCAATCAGAAGAAAAGTATTCTTACCCCATGTTACTCCTCACTGGGCTACAGGTTCATCATAGCATTATGAGACTCAAGTGAGAAAGAAGATAGTTAGGAAAAAAAAAAAGAGCTATGAAATCTTAAAAGGCAGCATAAAAATCTAAATGGTTATAAATAGTAATTTTGCTCTTATTGCTTCTAATACTACCATTGACCTTCTTTCTACACAGAAAAGATGGTCCTAGAACTGGAACGCTTTTTTCTCCTACTGCTGCTAGGACTATGGGGGTCCGTGTGTCCACTTTGTGCTTTGCCTAAGAATCTTACCAAGTCTCACTGGTTTGAAATTCAGCATATACAGCCAATCCCTCTCCAATGCAACAAGGCAATGAATGGTGTCAATAATTATACTCGGCACTGTAAGCCTAGAAACACCTTTCTGCACGACTCCTTCCAGAATGTAGCTGCTGCCTGTGAATTGCCCACGATTGTCTGCAAGAATGGCCGAAACAATTGTCACCAGAGTGCAAAGCCTGTTAACATGACTAACTGCGATCTCACTGCAGGGAAATATCCTGACTGCCGCTACAAAGATGCTGCCCAATACCAGTTCTTTATTGTTGCCTGTGACCCACCTCAAAAGCAGGACCCTCCCTATCACTTGGTTCCTGTACACTTAGATAAGGTTGTTTAAAATTTCCATCACTTTTCCTCTCATTTGGTACAGGCTCTCTGATGATCTCTTCTGCCTTTTCTTTGGTTGATCTCCTTGGTTCCCAGAGAAGAATAAAAGGAAGGTGTTGCAAGAATTAGAGAGCCAAGAATTCCAGACCAGAGATGGGACAAAAAGATGTAGGATTCTTTTCTGCTTTTGAGCTCTGTGTGTTTCAAAGAAAAGCAATAGGGAAGAGGGTAAAGAAGGGTCCAGACCTCCACATTTTTTACCTTGGAACTTCTGCCTGCTTTGTTGCACTGTATTCACAGTAATAAAACCACTTCCTCCTGCATTCTAATTAATGGATGTGAGTGTGAGTGTTTGAGATCCTTTTCACACCATTGCCAGCCTAAAGAGATCCTGAGGCCTTTGACAGTATTCCAAGGAGAACTTTTTTGGCCCTAGGTGTAGGGTAGAAAAAATAATTTTTTCTCTGTCTTTCTAGGTCCTTGGCTGAGAACCCCCTATAATAATAAGATTAATAAGAGAAAATAATTTTAATTACATATGTACATACAGAGCCCCATAAAGATATGGGACTCAAAAGATGGCCAGAGGATTGAGCCTTGTATCCTATCTTGAACTAAGAAAAGGGGTAAGCATTTGGACTTCAAAGGGAGGGAAGTGAGAAGTGTAAACGTATGATAAACAAAAGTTGCCCTGCCATCCAGATAAATCTCCCAGATGAAAAAGTGATCTCTAGTAATAGCTTTCTTCTGGGTACAGACCCTCTTTCTAATGCAAATTTCCCTTATAAAAGGGTAAGGTCCACTCTATTTTCAGAGCTCCTGTGTCTGCAGTTCCTAAAAATAATCAGCTCAAAATGATCCTTATCCCAAAGGGGCATATTTTTGGGGTGACATTCTGCTCCCCTTCATAGGTCACTTTCACAGAGGGAGTTTGAGTTTCCTTGTTAACCTCTACAGTTATTGGCCAGTAACCTCTGGAGTTAGAAGGACAATGTAAGTGCAAGTGCTTTGTAGAGTTATCAGTCTTTGAGTAGCCACCAAAGACAATGGATATTGGATGGAGACTCTCTCAGATTTTTTTTTTTTTTTACATACAATCATGTATTGTGGGAGAACCAAGATAACTCACTAAATCAGTTCATTTAGCTGTATCCCTAAGTCAGCTTAAACAACCTGACAGACATTATAGAATGATCCAAATGTAGGTAAAGTTTAGAAACAAATTCAGCAAATGTTCCAGCAGCTCTCAACTCTGGTTTCATATTAAATTCACCTGGGAACTTTTAGGACATATTAGTGCCAAATCCCTGTGAGATAAAATAAAATATATTGGTTTCTGCATCCCCTCCCCCAATCTTGGCACAAATCTCCTGAAAGCCTTGTAAATTCCTAAGTGATAAGATCTCTAGAAGCATCTTTTGTTCTAATGAAGTGACTCTAGGTGGGTACCTGGATGGCTTCTAGATGGGAGTTGGTCCCCAAAAAGACCAAGCCATGATTAGAAGCTTGGAATTTTCATCCTCAACCCACCCCCTGACCTCATTCTCCAAAGAGGGCAGAGTGCTAGAAATGGAGTTAATAATTGATCATGCTTACATGAGGAAGTCTCCACAAAATCCCCATAGTATGGGGTTCAAAGAGCTTTCAGGTGGTGAACACATCCATATAACAGGAAGGTGATGGACCCCAGCTCCACTGGGACAGAAGTTCCGAATGCTCCAGATCCTCCCAGACCTTGCCCTATGTGTCTCTTCATTTGGCTGTATGTCTGTCTCCTCTGTCACTATATAAACTAATAAGCTTAAGTAAATATTTCCCTGAGTTCTGTGAACTGCTCTAGCAAATTCATCAAACCCCAGAGAGGGGATTGTGTGAACTTCAATTTTTTTTTAATTCATTTTTATTGTTAGACTTATTGGGGTGACATCTGTTAGCAAGGATTACATAGGTTGCAGGCATACAATTCTACAGTGAACTTCAAATTTATAGCCAGTTGTAGCCAATTGGTCACTCATAAATTTGAAGTGTATCCAGTCTTATTTTTACACTTTTACATCATACAGTATATTTATAAACAACATATAGTGTTTCTGTGTGCAATTTTAAAATTTATATAATACTATCAAATCATATAAATCATTCTGCAGCTTGCTTTTTTGTTCATTTAACAATATTTTTAAGACTCATCAATATTCTCATCAATATTAAAATGTGTATTTCTTGTTCCTGTATTTTTAGTGATTTATTATTTTTTCTTTCTATTAATAAACCACTATTTATTTATCAATCTTCTGTTAATGGATATTTGGGATGTTTCCAAATTTTCATTCTAATAAGCAGTATTACAATAAATATCTTTGTACATTTCTCTGTGTGCACATGTAGGAAATTTTTACCAAGATTTATATAGATGTGGAATTGCAAGTCATTTGCTATGAAACTCTGTTAACAAGGATTTTGAATCAATGTAAGGGGTCGGGATGACTTACATGAGGAAATGACGCTGTTTGATTTGAATGTGGAGAACCCATGTCATTGCAAGGCACTTCTTATTGTCAGTTTATAGATGAAGAAGCCAAGGTCCAGAAAAAAGCTTGCCCAAATTACAAAACTAGTAAAGGGAAACCATATGATTTGAAACCAAATCTGGTTGAATTAAAATTCAAATGTTTCCCTCATTTATCACAAAAAACCCAAGGGAGGGAAATTTGTCAGACAAATCTTAGAAGGAAAACACTGAGCAATATAACAGCCTACGGCTCTATTTTTTCTTTTTTAACTACAAATACGGAAACGTTCTCTTCTTCTCCCTTCTATGGTTATGCTTTACGAGTACAGCATCCTCCTCAAGATAGTTAACGAACAACAGTTGTTAGATTAACATGAGCCGGGATCTCAGTGCAGGCTGCTGCTCAGTGTCCAGAATCCCAGGAAGGCTGTGTTTCAGCTTTTGTTTTAATCAGAGGACCTCATCGTGAGGGCGTCCTGGAGTGTTCGCTACCAAGGACAGAGTGAAGCAGGGGCATGTTTTGGTTGTTTTATTTATTTTTTTTTTATTACTGTTATCAACTACCATCCACACTTCATTCAGATTTCTTCTGTTTTTATTAATGTCCTCTTTCTGCTCCAGGGTTCCAGCCAGGATACCACACATTGCATTTAGCTGTCATGTGTCCTTAGGCTCCTCCTGACTCTGACAGTTTCTCAAGATTATCCTTGATTTTGATGACCATGACCATTTTATGAATTACTGATGATTAGGTATTTTGTAAAATACAATTGCTACATTTTCTAAACCAAATTCTCTTTCAAATTATTTGGCCCAGACATTCCCAATTTCTTCTATAGGCAAGGGGATGTGGTTGGTCATAGTGCTAAGAAGACATATAGTAGACATAAACAAGAAAATCTTTTTGAAAGTGGGCTTTGAGGGTTGTTTAGTACATACTCTCTCAAAGACAGTGATAGTGCTTCTAAGAGGGCAAAAATTAGTTCTTCAGGGGCAAAAAAAATATCTTAAATATTGCTATGGTTTCTGGTCCTTTAAACTTAACCCTACTAAACAAAATCTTACGCTTTCGTTTTTATGTCATGGGGAAAGGAGTGTGTTTAGGAAATGAATACCTAAAAAGTTTCCTTGAGGGAATGATAGGAAGGAAAGATGGAATGCACTCATTTGGTAGAAACAAGAAGGCAATGACTGGACTAGGTCTTGTCTTTACCTATCTTTAGAAACTTTTCAGAGCATTTGTACTTCACATGTTCGCATATACGATGGCTGTCTGGAAAAAAATCCAGCCATAAATGCCTCTAATTTTTATATTGCATGACTGTATACTTTCTGGACAGCCCTGGTATATCTTTCCAATTAAAACACCAGGTATTAATACTTGGGGGACTAGATTATGTTTAATATATTTTTGTATTGGCAGCACATAAAGACATGTTTTTCATAATGGTCATACAATAAAAGCTTGTTAAATGTATGAAGAAACTAATGAATTTTAGGCAGGAGGCATAGGGAGATCTCTGTTATAAGCTCTACAATTGGGCTTTCCCAAGTCAATATTTTCATTTTTTACTTAAATGAGACATCAGTGGTATACTGATCATATTATCACATAACAAGAGTCTAGAAGGATGGTGAAAAATCAAGTATGAAAACAAAATTTGAAGATAGTATAGTATATAATGGTAAAAAATTCAGCATATCCATAATAAAATTAATTATTAATAAAAATGGAAAAATAAAAAAATATATATATAGCGGAGAAACCTAATAAACAACCCTTAACCAAGTGATCAAATTTTGACATTATGCTTGATGAGACAGACACCATGTTCCTCCTGATAGAATACACTGAAAATAATACACATCATTTTTTTACATGAGTGATGCTAAAATACATAACCAAAATTCAATCACAACGGGAAAAATATCAGACAAGTCTAAATTTAAGGACATTTTATAAAGTGACAAGCCCATAATTTGCTAATAATGTCACAATCATAAAAAACAAAGACTAAATTAAAGGATACACAGATTAAAAGAGACTAAAGAGATGGGACTAAATGTCCTGTATGATCCTAGATGAGATCCTAAAACAGAAAATAAAAAATTACGTTGTTATAAAGGATGTTGGTGAGGCAATTGATGAAAGTTAGATACACTCTGCAGATTAGATAATAGTGTAGTTTCAACATAAATTTCCTGATTTTGATAAGTATACTAAGCCCTTGTGAAAAGAATGTTCTTGCTTTTAAGAAATACATAGTAAAGTTTTTAGGGATAAAGGAGCAACCTGTCCATAACTTGCTCTTAAACATTTAGAAAAAATAATTACATATCTCTATATACATACATGAATTATAAAGCAAATGTGGAAAATGTTATTGTTTAGAGAATCTAGATAAAGGATATATAGGAAATCTTTGTATAGTTTTTGCAACTTCTCTGTATATCTGAAATTATTTCAAAATAAAAAGTAAAAAGGAGGGGGTTCCCTGGTGGTGTAGTGGCTAGGCTTCAGCGATCTCAACACCACAGCCTGGTTTTGATTCCCAGCCAGGGAACTACCCACCCCCTACCCCAAAAATAGTAAAAAAGAAAACAATTTCAGCAGTCATTTACTACATAGATGTAGATGTGAACAAAACAAACTCCATCTATGTGTCCTAGATTTATTTAAGTTTTCATGCTTTGACTTTTGACCAACCTTTACCATCCTTAACAAAGCATAACAAAGCCTTCCAGTTTATGATTAACTGTGTTGCTTAAAATATAGCCATAAATATTTTTGTTAGTATTTTTGTTAGTATGGCTACCAGCAGGTATGGCCCCTGGCACATACTGCATTCTTTGTCCCTTTGTCTTGTCAATCATTAGTACCTGAGTTAAAGTATTTTAAAAAGTTCTATAATAGGGGTCAATTAGTGGAGAATAATTTGCGTGGAACTGCTCTGACTCTGCATCCCTGTTAGTAAATTGCCCTGTAATAAATTCTGTTCTGTTTTATGGAATTGCCTGCATCATTCTTCACTCTGAAGATACTTTCCTGTTGTGGTGACCATTACACCTTTTCCTACTGTGAGACATTTCTTACCTGTGCAAATTACTTAGCTTTGCAGATAATCAGTTGTTACACCTACTCATTTTAATTTATAAAATCTACTAAACTCTACTTTGTCTAGCATTTTGCAAATAACCAGCCATACAAAAGTAAAAAGACCTAGTTTCTGCCCTCCAAAAGCTTTCAGTTTAGTAGAAGGGGCAAACAACAAAACTGGAATTTTCAATAAAAAGTGATTAGTGTTAGTTCTCAGGTGGTTTCAAGACCTAAATGAACTAATATAGATATAAAATGGGCTTAATAAAAGTCCTGGTACATCATAAAGTTCCATTGCCCCTTGAATGGTTACAAACTTCAAGGAAAGTTGTTTTAGTCTTCTAAAACAAGACATTCTCAAATAACCCGCTTTCTAGCCAGCTCCCAAATTTCTATCTTTCTCCCTGGGACAGTAACATGTTGCAGCAGTTCTTTGGTATATGTTGCTCAAATACTGATGTTGCAATCATTGCTTAACAGCCTCCTAAAGGGATCAGAGAGCAGTCAGTGCCCCTGATGTTGGCTGGGAGCCAGTGTGCTTTGTGGCATGTAGGCAGGCAGTGCCACAGTTATTCCTACACTGTATTGGAACTGAGAATTGAATGATGACAATGCTGAATCCTGGTGTAGCAGGCAAGGAGCAAGCAGGAGGCAGAGTGAGGGACCAGCCAGAATCATCTGGAAAGAGGGAAACAGAGCTGCTCAGGGCTTTCCCTATACCCACTAGTCATGCATCCTGCCCTTCTCAAGGGACTAAGCGACTACCTTTATAAAAACTGCTGTGGTGACCAAGGGTGTTTAATAAGTTCCTTTTAAATAATTTTTTTCTCTTAATTTTATCTTATTCATTGTTAAGTCCTAGTGTTGCACTGTGGAAAACTATGAAAAGTATAGATTCCATAGCGGAAACTATTTTTTTCCCTTAGAGGGACAGGGGTATGGAAAAGACATTTCAAAAATAGTTATATTGAGTTATAGTTGGCATATGGTAGAATATACATATTAAAAGTGTGCAATCTGACAAGTTTTGACATATCTGACAATTAAGTTCACAAACACATCCTAGAAAAAGTGCTACATACCTCACTGCTGAATATCACTATGGTCACCTTTGAAGTATTCCCCTTGGGAAGCTGTGCACCAATGCCAGCATCTAGTTCACCCTTCATAGCAATTTTGGAATTATTTTTCTGGAATGGCTGCCAGAGCTGTTGTAGATTACCTTTGATGTCCTGAATGTTACCAAATGTCTTCTTTTCAATATTTCCTTTATCTTCAGGTAAAGAAAAAGTCACTGGGGGCCAGATCAGGTGAGTAGGGAGGGCGTTCCAATACAGTTATTTGTGTACTGGCTAAAAATTCCCTCACAGACAGTGCTGTGTGAGCTGGTGCATTGTTGTGATGCAAGAGCTGTCACGTCATCAGTGCAAAGTTCAGGTCATTTTCATCTAACTTTTTCATGTAGCCTTTTCAGCATTTCCAAATAGTAAACTTGGCTAACTGCTTGTCCATTTGTACAAATTCATAATGAACAATCCCTCTGATATCAAAAAAGATTAGCAACATCATTTTGACTCTTGATTTGTACTGATGGAACTTTTTTGGTCATGGAGAATTGGCTGACTTCCACTGTGCACTTTGATGCTTTGTTTCAGGGTCATTTTGGTACACCCATGTTTCATCACCAGTGATAACAGGGCCCAAAACATCATCTTGCCTCTCCAAAAGGTCTTCGCAAACTTTGACTCTCCTTTGCTTTTGTTCATCGGTGAGCTCCTTCAGGACTATTGTTGCACACACCTTTCTCATGCCAAGATTTTCAGTTAAGATTTTTGTAACTGTTTCTCTATCAATGTTTACTTGGTCTGCTATGCTTCCCACAGTCAGTTGACAATTTTGATGCACCAATCTACAAGATTTTGGAGTGGTTTTGTCAGTTCTGCTCATGGCTGGCTACCCTGATCTTTCTTCATCAGTGACGCTTTCTCTCCTCTCAGAAAGATGTTCAGTTCATTTTTATGCTGCTATTTTCTTCATGGCATTATTTCCATAATCTTGGACTAACATGTCCCTGATTTCACTTCTACTCTTGCCAAGTTTAACAAGAAATTTAATGTTTGTTCATTGTTCTAATTCAAGTTCTGACATTCTTGTGACTGCACACAAAAACACGCAACAACAATAAGGAACACCACTCAGCAAAATACTGCCAAACATAGACACAAACACAGCAATGAGACACAGATATACCAAAATTGTGAAACTGTGCTGAGTTGTTTGTACAGTGCTGCCAATGTAAGTACATGGTGGCAAGTCCGCGAACTTATCAGACCTCATACACCCATACAAGAAATCACTACAATAAAAATATTGAACAATTATTCACCTAGCTGCATACTTAGGGAATGCAGAAAAGGAAGGAAATCAACCCTGAGTATAGGCCTTGAGTAGACACATAGCAAGAAGAAACTAGAGAATGACATTGTAGTGATGAGCTTTAAAGCTCAATCACCACTCTCACAAGTAAAACAAGCCCAGTGAGACTCTGTCCATTCAGATTAATGATGTCTTCTTTATTATTAATGAAGAAGACAACAAGGAGTGGCAAAGGATATAATCATGGAGGGAGGAAGACGAGAAAACACCTTCCCACCTACACTCACTGAAAGCCACAAAGACACCCAAAGTACATGTGAATTTATTGAATCATTTGCAGAGGTACTATGCAATTTGTCCCCTAGAAGGTGACTCCTGGGAAATAGTGTTGAGATGCTTCCAGGTGTGCCACTGTCCGATCTTCAGGAGATACACTTTCATTCTGTATCTCGTATGTAGGAGCTCCATTATGAATCATGAATCATGAATCATGCATGTGGAAGGCTGTCCCACAGTCACGATCAAGTCTCTAAAGCAATATTGAAGTGCTTTCTGCTGTAGGCAAATCGATTCAAAGCTCCTAGTGTTCCCACTTGCTCTATGAGGTCTGAATCAGTCTAAGAAGGCAAGATTGGGGATTGGGAGCAGGCTTTCATTTCACATTCACAAAGCTCATGTCAAGAGATGGTCTTTGGTGTCAATTCAACACCAACAGGAACCCTCGTTTCACCGGATATGATCATATCTGCCTTCAAGCAGATGTCCTTCTTAACATGTTAGTACCCCCATTTTAAGATTAATCTGCCTAGGTTAGTCTCCTGGGAGGGGTTAGTACTCCCTTACTTGTGGGGTAGCAATAGTCTCCCCCACAGAGCAGGGGCTTCTTATTTGTCTCCAGATGACTGTTTCTCTCCTTGATTGTGCCAGACCCCTCCCAAACAGGACTCCATCTTCCCTCCCCCAGTGCCCTCTTATTCAAAGCACTTTCCCTCCCCACTGACTCCCTGACTGTGCAAATTTGCACCTGGACCATCCTTTGTCACCTGTCACTATATTCCCCAGATGGAGGCTCCCAGTGGTCCCACAGCTGGTGTGAAAAATAACATGAGTGGAGACATATTACAATAGAGCTGGAGTAGCCATTTCAGAGGAATTTCCCTGCACATCTTATTTTTCTTTACCTTCCAAATTGGAACTAACCACAATCATTCCAAGAAGTCAGTAACAGTGAGAATATCCTGTTTGTAAGGACTGATGAATTTGGACTTTGTTGATGATTGA
Organism: Lyroderma lyra; assembly: GCA_004026885.1. Lineage (NCBI taxonomy): Eukaryota > Metazoa > Chordata > Mammalia > Chiroptera > Megadermatidae > Lyroderma > Lyroderma lyra. Next base: position 26,461 of record PVJL010008200.1, on the reverse strand, counting down.
ATTGCTAACCAATCAATGAAATACAATTCTAACTGAATCTCAATCCAAACCATTAAGTGCAAATCTCACCCTACTTCATCTAGCACCAATAAACTCTTGTTTAATACAACTTACCTCATCTTCCTCCCTTTTTCCCTTATAAACCCTGAGGCCCCTCTCCTATAAAGAAGGAAAACTATTTGGGTTTCTACTTGAATTTTTTCCTTCTGAATTGTGATTCTTTTGGATCCCAAATAAATGTTTATTGCTTCTCATCTTTGCTTTTTATTTTTATATTAACACACAGAAGGTGCAGAGAACCAGACACCAGAGCTGGTGAGTGTGCAGATACAGATGCAACAAAACTCTGAGTATTCTTAGAAACTTCACTAAAGTGCTCTCCTAGCACCAGCAGGAGGGAAAATGAGGAACTTTGGGCTTAGGAACGAAGGCGAGATGGACTTATGAAAAATCCTGGCTAGAGGAAGCATATCTAGAAACTTCGTTTTCTTGTTTTTTCCCTCCTCCATCATTACAGCTGGTAAGGAATGAGACCCTCATTACTCTAGAAAGGCAGGGATATCTGGCCCCTCTAACCTGCAGGCCTTTGTGGATGAGAAAGCTCCCACATACTAAACCTAAAAAGCTCAGGAGAGGCCAGCATGGTGGGCTCTACAAACTCAGAGACTGCAGGTAACCACATAGGATAGTCTGAACATAGAGATTCCTAACCAAAAGCAAGTCTTGATGGGTAGTCATATCCTAGGCCTCTAGTTTTTTTTGACAAAGTTCAATTTTTACCCTAAGTGAGCCTGTCTGTTCTCTTTTTGCATCTAAGATAACATGTCTGTGAAATGTCAGAGTAATCTTCTTTTCCAGACCCCTCAGGACACACCCACATAACCAGATCATGAGACCACACAACCCCTCATTGTTATTTTGTTCCCTGCATGCCATCTCTATGTGCTGTAAATGTTGATTATGAAATATCCTGTTCCTACGAATGTAAAAGAATTATGTTAACTTTTTATCCAATCCCAGAGATTTCCCTGCTTTGTTTTCTCCCACCCCTTAATCTACCACCAATGGATTTCACATAACCTCCTTAGGTCTCCTCCTTCAATTCTAATGTATAAAATCAGCTGCAAAACTGCCATTCTCCAGAGCATGTTCTCAATTTGTTGCGATGTTGCTTCCCAGCAATTGTCATCAGTTTGGCTCAAATAAACTCATAAAAGTTCTCTACAGGTTTGGATGTTTCTATTCTTGACACTTTCCTCCTCATATAGAAGCCTCCAGGGCTAAGAATTCACTTTACATAAGAAAAAGTTACTTCCAACATTTATAAATGTAGTATATACAGACCATGCAGAGCTGGTCAAACTGGTTGCAAGTAGGACTTTCTCTCCCTATGAGCTTTTCTAGAGCCAGATGCAATTGCAAATACAGGGTCAAGTGAAATGATTAAGTGATGACAGAAGCTGAGTCTAGTCTTTACAATGGCTGTAAGGAAGAGTTGCCAAGAACTGAACAGACTCAGGTCAAATAGTCTGGGAACCAGTGAGAGTCACCAGTCAGCTTAAGGAGAGAGAGCCAAGACATGACTCCACAGCATGCAGTGAGGCAGGACCACTGGGGAATTTTCTTCTTGACTAGACTCTAGAGGCAGAAAGATGGCTGGGAAGCCAGGAGGCTATAGGTCTGCTCCCAGCTGTGCCACTAACTGGCAGCAGCCATGAGCAGGTCACTTAACCTTTCTGAGATTCAGGTTGCTCCTCTGTAAAAAGAAGGGGTTAAATGGGGTCAAGGGTGGCAAATGGGTGGCACATATGCCCTTCCCTCTCGCATGCCTTTGGTGGAGCCTACTGTTCAACCACATCACTGTTCAGAAGTTTTTCTACAGCAGTCTAGGCAGGCATTTCCCATTAGAGTTTGTATACAAGCTGAAACCTACTTATTCTCCCTCTAAAATCTCCTCAAGCTCCTAAATTGAAGGTCCCAACTTTCCAAGGTCATGAGACATGACCTTTTTTTCTCTGATTTAATAATAGCTCCCTCCAAAAAAAAAAATTGGAAATTTAGGATCACAATTTCATATACTATTCCTCTCCACCCTGAGGCTAAGCAGGGTCTTCCTGAGGTCACACTGTTCTTCCTTCCATGTCAGAAATTTTAGTATTTGAGCTTTGCGTCCCATCAGTTCACCCAACAGGACAGTGCTCCCTGTAGCTTTCGTTTATCTAAGCAGTGCTCGTTAGTACACACAGACCCATGGAAAGATCCCGGGACTGAAAACTGCCTCCTTAAAGTGAGGGCAGGGAAAGATCAAAGAAAGCGACTGTTCACAGTGGCCAAAACATGGAAACAACCAAAGTGCCCTGCGACAGACGACTGGATAAAGAAGCTGTGGTACATATACAAAGAAAGCGACTGGCCACTCCAGTCTGGTAATTAACAAAGTTAATCAAGGAAAACTTACCTGCAGGTCATGTCTTGGGTGGCTGCAAGGTGGAATGGATCCTTGTGGCACTTGACAGGTGCCAAAGAATTTCATGGGGTAAAAGGGGGATAGTTATGGGTACTAATACATAAATGGTACCAGGTACAGAAATTACTTTACATGCTTGACCAGGTCAGGACAATATCCTGTTCTAGGAATTAGCAAGCCACAGGAGGCAGGGGAGAAGGTTCTGGTTTATGTCAGAATGAACATGGATTAGGATGAGAATGAACATCTATTATGATCAGTTTCTAAAGGGGGGTTTCGGGAAGCCACCTTTGTTCTGTCTTGGGTCCAGCTCATAGTCACATTGTGAAACAGTTTCTCCACAACACTTACACATTTATACTTGGCATCAAAGAATCTACAAGGAAAGGAATTATCTCAGCACTAAAAGCCAAGAGTCAGGAGAGATGGCATTTGATGATTCCATTCACAGCTCACCAAAGTTAACCAGATTTACTGTTCTTACCCCTGGCAGGAAAGCAGTCACATTAACAGTAACCTGAATAGGGACACCTTCAGGAATTCAGATGGTTGCAACTGAGTTTTATTGAAAGAAGCAGTGCAGTAGTTAACATGAGGCCCACCTCATAACCCACTCCTCACCCTCAAACCTTGCAGAGGCAAGCCTCAGTTCAGGGAAGCATGTTATGTTGGATGGGAGCCCTAACTTGAATTATTTCCCTTAGGGCAAGGAAGGAAGAGGGGAGAAGCAGCTGGCACGATAATGGCGGGGGGGGCATCTTGTTGCTCTGGTCTCAGATGGAGACCTCTACTGAAGCGTCAAAATGAACTGGCACATAAGGGTTCCCCTCACAGGCCACAATGATGTGCCTCACTTTCTGGCTGGTCCGGTATGCACAATTGGGGTATTTGGAGCCAGACATCACGCGACAGTCTGTGATTTTCATGCTAGAGCTGCTCTGGTGGCAGTTGGGCTGTCCATTCTTACAGGTGACATTTCTCTGGTGGCAAATGGCCTGGACTTCTACGAGGGACTCGTGGATAAAGGTGTTCACTGGCTTGCACCATCCCTGTGTCATATTCCGATGCTTCATCATTTGGTTGCAGTAGTTGGAGTTGTTGCCGGGGTAGTTGCTTGGGTCCATGTGTTGCCGTTGGAACTTCATGGCCCTTGATTCCTTACCCAGGGAAGGCTGGACCCTCCCCAGCACCAGCAGCATGAGGACTAGCAGTGGAAACATGATGAGGGACTTCACCTGAGCCATAGTGGCCTGACTCCTCCAGAGGTGCCTAACCAGGAAAGGGAAGAGGAAAAAAAGCATCACCTTAGAAAGAGAACTCCAGATCCCACCTGTGGCTTTCCTGGTTTACAATCTCCTCTAAGTTAGCCAGAAAGACGTCTCTATTCCTGTGAGATTTCCTAAGTAATGAGACACTGACATATGAGGACTGTTTGGAAAAAATTCAGCTATTGTCAATATAACATTGTCATATTACATGGCTGGATGCTTTCCGGACAGCCCTCGTATACTCTTCTCCAAGAGCTACAGAGAGGAGGTCCTCCCCTCTGGGTGGTCTGGTGACATTGGAAGTGACCTAAAGTCTTAGCAGTCCTGCCTTTGAACGCTGGAGGGTTTTGTTTGTTTGTTTGTTTGTTTTTAATCTAAAATACATTTGAAAAATAAAATATACTTGTACCCAGTGCTTTAATGACTCAATAAAAGGTCCTTTTGAATAAGCCATGAGCCAAATTGTATTCCTGATACTACCATGACATCCAGGATCATGGTGGACAGAGCCCTGTTGTCTTACAACACAAAGGAAACTCAACCCAGTGCCTGACACTGGCATCATAAAGGGGTGCCATTATATTCCAAAGAGAGATGCTTGCCTCCCCATCCTGGGGCTCCTGCTCCAACTCCGTGGGTTCTCTGTAGCCCTGAGTGCTCCATCCCCAGTCCCAACCCTGCCCCCACTGATGTTTGCCTAGCTCAAGCTTTCTCAGTGCTATTCTCACCTGCCCTATCTCCCTCCTCTCCAACCCTCAAGCAGAAGCAGCTCCTGAGTCCATGCCTTGGGTTGCTTACCTGGGTCCCTAGCTTGGATTCCAGGAGAGAGAAAGTGGAAGGCCAATTTCTGCAGTGACTGAGTCCCTGAGCAGTCGACCTTATGCAGATTACAAAGGGGCTTGGCCTCTAGAAGAGAAGGGTGGGAGGAGCATCTCCAGTTTCAGTCCAGAGGAAAACAAGGGCATTGTGAGGAAGGAGTGGAAAATTACCTAGGCTGCCGTCTTTTCAGGGTTTCTAGGAAGAGTGAGTTCTTGCCTCTAGGGGCCTTTCTTACCCTGTGAATCACATCTGTCTGCTGGTTCACAAGGAGCAGCAAAGAGGGTCACTATAGCACTGAAGCTTGAACCCCAGCCAAGTCCTTATTATCTCCTTTCCACCAAGTAGCCTTTGAAAGTTAGCAAAGGGCACATAACACGTCATTGCAAGAAAGGGAAGAAAAAGGAGGTCCTGTTTCTTTCCAGGAGTCCTGGAGTGACTTTGACCAGAATTCCACATCTTCCAACAGCTAGGCTGACCAGATGTCCTGTTTCAAATAATATGTATGGTTAGCCTATCACCAGCACCTCTGCTAGGAGGAGTGGGGAGAGGTATCAGGTGTTCTTAGCTGGAAGGCTTCCCAGAGCTGGAGAAGGAGTGGGTGGGTGCCTAAACAGCTTGGAGAAGGGAGCTTCTATGTGACCTCACTCAGTTCTGGCCACTTCAACACTCCTGAGGTGTTGAAGATGAGTGTGTGACAGTTCTTATCTGCAGTGACCACTCATCCTGGAGGTCAGAGTTGAGTAAAGGAACTAAAGATAAACCAAAACCCAAAATCCCTTTTGAAAAAAAATAGAGTACATCATAATTCCTAGCAGCACAATTCCCTCCTAAGTGAGATCTGTTTTTGCTAGGTGACAATTTTGATAACTCTAGAGTAAGAATTATCAAAATTCCCTCCATGCTCTGTATTTAGACTATCTCAGTACAAATTCTGGTTTAGCACCTTAACAGCTGGGGAAGTTACAGAACTTGATGTATTTCCCTGGTCCTCAGTTTCTAGTCTCTAAAATGGGGATAATACTATGTACCTCTTAGATTTGCTATTAGGATGAAATAAGGGAAGATGAACAGAGAGCTTAAAGTAGTATTTAGAAAGGATCTATAAACAATAGCTCTGTAATTGTTCAGATGAGGTGGTGTTCAGATCCCCAAAGGGAATCTGTTTAAAATGTTGCTAGTTGCCTGAGATTTTGCCAATTGCTTGAGAGTGCCAGTTGCTTGAGTTCTGGTTAACAAAGAGTCTATTGTACTTTTATTATCTTGAGTAGTGCTGGGAGGAAAATTTTTCCTGTCCATTTAGGTTCATGCCAGGGTGTCTGAGAATTAACTGACAAAAGATAGATCAGAAGGAGGGGGAGCCTAATAAATGATGATGGACAGAGAACTCACACTGGGTGGTGAACACATAATGTAACAACTAGATGATGCACTGTAGAATTGTACACCTGGAATCTATGAAATTCTTGCTAACCAATGTCACCCCAATAAGTCTAACAATAAAAAATATATTAAAAAAAGATAAATCAACAGGAGACTAGACAAAGTTTATTCACATACTTATGAAGCAGCACAAGAGGGTGGAGAGAGGACAAACCTGAGTGTTCAAGGTAGGTTCTCCACACCATGTCACATCATGAAGCCATATCGGTGACCAGGCTGATCCCAGGCATGGTGGACAGGAGAGCACAGGGAAGGACATGCTTGTCTCCTCCACAGACTGCCTGGAAATTAATCTCTGAAATCCTCCTAGAGCCAAAGGCAGCCCAGTAAGATGAGAACTACACTGTGTCTGTGGCTCTGGACCACAAGGAGTCTCCTTTGAGACAGACTGTGTGGCAAGGGCCCACCCAGGCCTCCCATGCTTTTCTCTCAAGTAGCTATCTGCTCCTCTCCCAAGATAGGCACTGTTTTGCAGATTCCTCTTCAGGAATGAGGCTCTAGACTCTCTGGGGCTAACTCCATGGAGACAAAGTTCAATTTAAATTTCAGTAACTTGGGAAACTTTATGATCCTATGAAGCTAAAAAGTCTCCTAGGGAACAAACAGCATGGTCCCTTAAGCCCGTCACAAGCTATGCATTTATAGACCTCACCTAAGAAACCCCTTCCCCAGTGAAACATCGTACAGTCTTCTCCCAATTTAAGCCTCCTGCCCACACCCTAACATTTCATCTCATGTGACAACCACAAAAGGGTAAAAAGCTTTCAAGGCTGTGTAGGTTATCATTTCTGTTCATGATCTCCATTTTAAAAGACTTCTCGACAAGCACAAGAGGGTCCTCTGGAGATTGAAGAACGGCGTCTGAAGCCAAAGCGGAGGTTCCCTGGTGGCATGAAACACCAGAGACAAACAGATCACCCTATTAAATAATGTTGGAAGACTATCTAGCCCATGGTCAAAGACAGCAAAAGTTTACATCTTGAGCAAGATCACTCTGGCTGGTATTTGGAAGACTGGATCAAAATGGGAGACTAAAGGTTATATAAGTTATTCAGCTTCCCCAATGAACTGCAGGAAGTGGAGAGACCACAGAGCACTGCATCTGCCTGCAAACACTGCTGGAGACTGAAGATATGGTTTAAACACCTCCCCTCTCTCCCAAAATTTGCCCCCCAGGGCCACCTAGTGTCTGCTCTATAGCAAGACACCACAAAAATACTAATCAGAGAAATAAAGTGATCTCCTGGGCTCTGCTGGAAATAAAGCCCTCAGCCAAGGAAGAACAAAACAGACAATATGAGTACCTTAGGATTTAAAGCTGCTCAGAAAGATGAAAAATCTCCAGAAAAGTATCTTATAGATTTAGAAATTTATGAACTAACTGATAGAGAATATAAAATAGCCATTCTAAAGGCTCTCAGAGAAATGAAAATATACAGCAAAATACCATAGTTGAGATGAATGATCTCAGAAAGGAAATCTGTGAACAAAAGGAACAGTTTAGCAAAGAAATTTAAACTATAAGGAAGAACAAGATAAATAATACAATAAAATAAGTGAGAAATGAAATAACTGCCATAGAAAACAGGACCAACCAGATGGAAGAAAGAATTAGTGATATTGAAGATCGGAACATGGAAACATCTCAGGAAGAGGAAGATAGAGAATATAGAACCCAAAGGATTGAAAGAACTCTGCAAGAACTATCTGACTCCATGAGACAAAATAACATCAGGATAATAGGATTAAAAGGAGGAGAGCACTCTACAGAGAACATAGTCAAACAAATAGTAGACGAGAACTTTCCAAACCTATGGAAAGATCTGGAACTCCAAATACAAGAAGAAAATAGGTCCCCTAGATACCTGTACCCTAGCAGATCTTCTCCAAGACACATAGTCCTGAAGATGTCAAAAATCAAAGAGAAAGAGACAATTCTCAAGGCAGCTAAGGAAAAAAGAACTATAACTTTTAGAGGAAAACCCATCAGGCTGGCATCAGACTTCTCAGCAGAAACTCTATAAGCCAGGAGGGAGAGGAATCAAATATTCAAAATATTGAGAGAGAAACTTGCAGCCAAGAATAAATTATCCAGCAAAATTATCTTTCAGATATGAAGGAGGAATAAAGTCCTTCTCAGACACACAGAAGCTGAGGGAATTCGCCAGCATGAAACCAGCACTTCAAGAAAAACTGAAGGAGGCTCTTTGACCTGAGACAAAACATCATAATAAATGGAATAGAGTTGGGGCAACAAAAAAGAAACAAACAAAAGGAAGTAATGGTTATAGAAAATTCTCATATATCAATCATCACTCTAAATGTTAATGGACTGAACTCACAAAAAAAAAAAAAAAATGACACAGAGTAGCAGACTGGATTAAAAAACAAAGCCCATCCATGTACTATCTCCAAGAGACACATCTCAGCCATAAGGACAAACACAGACTCGGAATGAAAGGATGGGAAACAATACTCTAAGCAAATGATAACCAGAGAAAAGCAGGAATTGCCCTACTGATATCTGATGAAAGAAACTTCAGGTTAAAAATCCTTTAAAGACTCACTTTTTTGGAAAAACTCTTTGACCCTTATCTTCTTCCTCAAGTTAAGTGACATTCTTACACCAGCTGAGCTCCTATAGCCGTTTGCATGTAACCCTATCACAAGAGGAATCATTTTATACTGTGACAGTCTGTTTACATATCAGTCTCTGTCACTGTGACTAGAAATGAACTTCTTGAGGGTTGTGATTGTATATTTCTTTTGTATCCTCATCCCAGCATGATAACTGGTTTATAATAGATACTTAGTAAATGTTACTGATAACTGATAAAAAAAAAAAAAGAACACATTCTTTTTTTTAAAGCTTATTATTATTGTTGTTGTTTTCATGAAGTTCAAAAGTTCCTGGAAAACCTTCTCTCCATGTTAATGCTTTTAGTCTGCCTTTGTTGAACTTTTAAGGAGAGGTAGGGAGGTACAATAGAATACCTAGACACTTGTAATTAGAACTCAGTTTGGGTCTTAATTTTGCTACTTATTATGTACATGTTTGGGGATAAGTTGTCTAGCCTCTTTACAATCAAATGTATTCATCTACAAAATAGAAATGCTTTGGCAACTAACTATATTTTACTGTGTATAATGTTTACTTTTTTGCCCAAAATTGCGAGGGAAAAGTAAGGATGTGCATTATACATGGGTACTATTAATACTAATTCCCTATCCATATAAATGTTTTTAATTCTTTTATTTATGCTTATAAGTTAAAAGTGTAACTATAGAAATCAATAATGATATCATATGTAAAATAATACCCTGGAATATGATAATTACTTTTTATATAAAAAATAATTTTATACATAAATTTTCTTGTACCTTGTATCTGTTCTTATGTTTTGTAATTGTTACATAAAATTTCTTGTACCATAATATGCTTAAAAGATGCTAAAATTTCTTTATAATACAAAAAAGAAGTACCTACATATAAACAAAAACATTTGAATTAAAAAAGTTTTTTTTTAAAGATTCCAAAAGAAAAAATAAAATAAAAGACTTTTCATTTCTCTTTCCAAGTTCATTTACTCCCATACACCCAAAGGAGCTGGGAAAGAAAGAGATTCCAACATATGAGCCCTTGTCTGAGGCCAACCAGGTACAGATTGCACTTTCCCAGAGGGCAACCCTGACTTGCGTGAGAGCCCACCAGGTGTGGTCAATAGCATGGTCTCCAGAACACACAGAGAATGGCCCTAGTCTCCCACCTACCCCTCCCAACCTCCTGACCACTATAATTGTTTTCTTTAGCCCAGGGACAGAGCACATTCTCACTAGGTCTTTTTCTACCCCAAGTACCAGCCTGGTCTTAAATGGAGGTCAGATATTGCCCAGGGTGCCTGAGGAAAGATAAGAGACTTGGGTGTCTGTGGTTCCTGCTAGGAGAAGTCCTAATTACCTTTCAGCCTGGGTAGTTCAGTTGTCTCTTGGTTTCATCCATTTTAGGAGATCCTCCCCACCCTTTCTTTCTAGGGCAGGTACCAGTGCCCCCATCTCTTACCTAAGGGTAGCCCATTTGTGCCAGCTCTTCTGATAGCATTAATTATTGACCAAGATACCTGTGTGAAAAGACACAGCTGGTGAGAGGAAGACAGGGCACCTGTGTGATCTGGGAGTCTGGAATCTGCGATCTCCACCAGAGCCACAGAACTTGTCTTCTGCTGAGAAGAGCTAAGCAATTAAACCAGGATTTTATTTAGACTCAAGTGCTGAGAATTCTCCTGAAAAGAAGCAGCCACCAGAGTTGTAATACAAACCAGATCTTGATAAGAGTTCTGGTATAGGAGAAGACAGGGTTATTAGGAAGCAATAGGAAAAAAAAGTGGAGTGGGAGAAATCAGGGAAGGTTTCAGAGCAAAGAATACCTTGGGGAGGACTTTTAAGGATAGTTCTTTTTTTTGAGGCAGGGGGACGGGAAAGGCAATTCAGACATTAAAAAAAAAATGTCTAGAAAGAGAAGTAGACCCTGGTGGCAGAGGACTATGTTTAGAAAATAATTTCCTCCAAGTGATTGGGAGGATGTGGGAAATGACACAGAAAAGAAAAATGTAGGCCTCAGTAGAAGTATCTTGAATACCATGTAAAAGACTTCAATATGTAAAAGATATAGACAGGAACCTGCCCCCAGGTATGCACCCAAAGGGCTGCAATGTCTCATTGTGAATTGATCTCTGGTTCTAACCCTGGATTTTCCCCAGAGTTCTCCCACCGATCTTCCTGCTGTGAAGTGTGTTGGGAAAATGCAGGGATGGTTTTGCTGCTGCCCCCACCTCTGGAGTTAGGGGGTTTGGGGAACCATACCAAGGTACAATCAGAGACACTTCCATTGGAGCAGCTGGGGTGAGGCGACAGAAGGCAGGGGAGAGGTGAGTGGCCAGGGCTCCCAGCTCTCCAGCCCCTGGTACACATTGGGTGATTCTATTGGGGACTTTGGAGGAAGAGGAACCTGTTTAGGAGAAAGAAGCCCCCAGAAGTCTAGCAGCATCCCTCCCTCTCTTTAGGCGTCCTGATATTTCAGTTCCATCAAGGGAGCAAGGTCTTGAGAAGTCATTTGCTTTGTAATTTTTCACGTCTCACATCTTCCATCTCCTGCTCTCCACCTTGTATTTGTTCATCGTTAAGACTATTACAATGAGCACAATAGTGCTTCTTTTCCAAAAGCTGGGAGATATTGTCAAGGGACAAACCATGTGGATGGGGAAGTCTACAGACATATCGAGTGAAGAGAGTCCAGCCTTGTCCAGTTTAGGGGACAAGTCTCCCATCTAAGTGGAGCCTTTTATTGAGTTACTAAGTCCAACTTCCTGACCCCACTAGCTGACTTGCTTTGAGTTTTGGATGAAACGGTTCTGACGCCTTCATCCATTGCAATCTGATCCGGCAACCCAGGCTCCTCCACCAGCTGGGCCAGGAGGCCTCTGTCAGCAGACCATGCAGTAACTGTGGCCAAGTCATGTGACCTCTCTGAGCCTTAGTATTGTTTTCTGAGAAATGAAAGAGTGAAGAAAGATGATTTCTAAGACCACGCCCCATTAAAACATTTTGTTTTTTACAGTGTTTCTTCTTCCAAAGATCTTCCTCTCAATATTTCCCAGGAAGATTGGATCTTGATGGAAGATCTCTTTCCTTAAGACTTTTGTGCTTTTCACAGAGCCAAAGTTGTTTTTATGGCTGTATTCACCAATTAATTGCCTTTGGTTTAACGAAAAAACAAACTCATTTGCACAGAAACAGATATACCGAAAGGGAGAAAAAAGTTCTCACCTACTCCCCACCTCACCCTCCTGAATTCCTGTCAAAAGACTAGCAAGAAATGGATTTTACCCCAGTATATATTTCGTATATTTTTCACATTAAATAAAATGCACAAACTCCTATCTTTCTATGAAAACATTGTCTTCAGTGTATTCACATTTGAAGAAGTTTAGAACCTTAATTATATAGCTGAGGTGGCATAAAGAATAAGCATTGCAATTTAATATACTAATTTATTATATGCTAATTTCTATAGTAGGAAAAAACAATGATGGCCTTTCCAGTTCCATCATCAATTCACTGGGTAGAAAGTTTCAGAGATACAGTCTTATCAGAGACAGAGGAATTAGAGAGATATCTAATAATAGAGTTCATAATACAGAATTAGAGGGCACTTTAATGAATTTTAATGAATTTTGGGAACAAGTGAATAGTCAGTAATTATTCATTAGGAAGTTTCAGAATATATTTCTCCAAGTTACCCAGAAGATAGTATTGAAAAAGATGCAAAATATTAAAATTCCTGATAAACAAATAGAAATATGTTACTTGTATTTTCATTATTAACATTTTAGTGTGTAATTCTTCATGCTTTTGCCTATACTGTGTACATGTTTTTAAAAATATGGAATATTATATATACTGCTTCAGAGTCTGCTTTTTCTCTTCAAATGCATCTGGGTGTCCTGATTAAAAGTTGGTTTCTTAATCTAAATAGTGACAAACAAAGATTTGTTCACTTTAAATTAATTTATTGATTACTTATATAATTTGTTCATTTTTTTTAGTATGTATGTTATATTTCAACCCCAAAAATCCTTATTCAAAAAATAAATTCTAAACATTTATTCCAAATTAACTAATATCTACATGATTCTGAATGGCTCTATATTTCAAGTTATGGATATATCATGATCCAGTAAGCAAATGCTCTATTGCTGAACATTCATAACATTTACAACTTTTTACATGTATACATTCTAAAATAAAAACCCATCTACATTGACATTTATACCCTTATAAGCCAGGTTCCCCAGCAAACAAACACTGAGATGAAGAGTTACATTTATGAAGTTGACTGGGGAGTGGTCCTGGAACCAATACTTACAGGGGGAGTAAAGGAAGTATGGCTAGCAGAAGTTGAATTTTGATGCAGTCACAACGGAAGTCTCAGCTAATTCCATAGGAAGCTTCAGAACTAGAAGGACTCTTCAGAGATGTCCTGAATTAAGGTAATAAGGGTCAGGCCTTTGTACCCCCTCCTTGTCCATTTACTAGATCCAGACTAACCCCGGGGGTAGGAGGTTTTACCTCAGGCAAGAAGTTTCTCGCCACTGTGGGTGACTCTCTGAGGACTGGGCTGAGAGCTGTCCGTAGCCACCACTCCAGCGGCTGGGGAGTGAGTGCCTTGGCCCTGAAGTGGCGGAACCACAACACACACCACAGCATCCACTACAGCTTATCCTATTACTTCCTTAGCATAAATTCCTAGAAGTGTTCAGAGGACATGGGCTTTTGATAAGGCTTTAGCTAATATCAACTGTCCTCTCTAAAGGTTATGAATATTTTAATTCTGATAGTAGATCAAGAGAACAATTATTTTTCTCTGCTAAACAATGGTACATTACGTATTCTGTAATGCTCTTGACTGTAGAGCATCTCACATATACCTCAATTATACCACTTCTCAAGTTCAATGGGAATTCTTTCTTCCCAGGGTCTTTTATGTGGGTAGCTCCCTAACTGGGAATCGAACCCAGTCCACAGCGTTGACAGCGCCGAAGCCTAAGGCACTACACCACCAGGGAACTCCTCTTCCCAGGATCTTACCCACTACTGTGTGTTTATTCAAGGGCAGAGACCATGTCTTATTCACATTTATGTCTCTTGATATTGTGCCAATAAACACGTGGTAAGTGAATGAATTGCAGAGGGTTAGGGAGTCGCAAGAGACAGACTGACTGAAAAAAAAGAGGGACCACCATAAAAAAAGCTATCTGCCATAGGTGCACAATTAAAAGGGGATGTGGAATGAATGAAATGCTTTTTTCATGGAGAAGGAAGGCATTGTGATATTTAATATTCCTAATGTCATATGAAAAAACAAATGAAAAGCCCATTTCTCTAATACAGAGGCAACAATGGGTGGTTGCCACTATCGACGAGGTGAATTATCAAAAATCACAGAAATAGTGCAGCGAAACAGCTCAGGTAACATAGATGGTCAGCAAAAGAATGTTTTTCTCACAGTTCTGCCACTTATAACTTGAAGGGACATTTCAATAAATCCCTTTGGATGCTTTTTTTTTATTAAGTGTTTTATAGTGAAATTTATTGGGGTGACATACATTAGTAAAAATTACATTGGTTCCAGGTATACAGTTCTACAATATATCATTGGTGGACTGCATTATGTGTTCACCGAGGAGTCAATTCTCTTTCCATCACCATGTATTTGACTCCCCCTCCTCCTCCACCCACTTCCCTGCTTTCTAAAAATACTAATGCCTGATCTCACCACCAGAGAGTCTGATAGAGTTAGTCTCCGGTAGACCCGATAATCATTATTTTTAAATTTCTCCTGATAATCCAAATGTTCAGTCATGATTGGAAAACCTTTTCAACCAACTTAATTTACCTCTCAATTTCCTTATATGTAAACCGAGAGAGAGAATAAAATAATCCATAAAATGAGGATGCTAGTATAGATTATCACTAAATTCTCTTACAACTCATTGGTTCTATAATTCTCTGAAACTAAATGAGCAAAATTAAGCAAATTCCTCCGATCTAGAGAGCTAAGTGGGTGCTGGGCTTCAGGAAAAGATCTGACCAGGTTCTAGCTCCCAGGATTCCTGAGTGAGGGAAAAGTGACCTGCTGTTTTTAGTGTCTTATCACAGCAGAGCAGGAATCTGCATTTCCCCTCAGAACCATGCAAAACTCTGTGATACTAGCAGGAGAGGCTGTGACGCGTAATGGCAGAAAAGGCTGGAAATAGGTTTTCGGTGCATAAAGATCTCTTATAATAAAAATGATTCATGGCCAGTGAGAACAAGACAAATACAAATGTATTCAAATGCATTTTTCTTGTCTCAAGGCACTTAATGGGCACCATTTCTTAAATCAGAAAGAAATTTTACAGTACACACTTGAAATATAGCTAATTATGTTGCAACTGAATGCAAGAATCAAGTCTTACACCAAAGAATATATCTCCTCCATGGGTCAAATGTGGTTCTAAGTACAGAGTGGGTAACAAATTTTTCTCAACTTAAATTGAAGTTTACCTGTAAGCATAATGGTACCGATCAGAAGTACAAAATAACTGATGCATTACACAATTAAATCTGGCAATAGCCATAATTTATAAATCAATCTAGCTTTTCACTGTCCTTCTCCTTTGGGAAATAGCTTGATAATAGTACCTGAAATTGTATTCTGGGTAGGACTCTGCTGTGTTATCACACTCTGTATGACTTAGGTTCTCTGAGTTGCCTCTTTTGATAAAAACATTGCAAGCAGCACCAGATTAACAAATATTGTCTATTGATTCTTCGAAGTGATTAGGAAGTCCCAGGGGCACATCATCCTCAGAAAAAAACAAACATCTTAAAGTACTGCATTTGGTCCTGGTTTGTGTAAATATCCCACCTCAAAACATGCAGCAAGAAGATTGTTTTTAATGTCTGGATTTTTTTGGAGTGTTGGGTGGAATTTCTTTTTCTTTTTATCGTTTATTTAATAGCCATTGTTTAAATAATGGCCAGGTGGAATTCCAGCTATTTCTGACGACTTCCATTCCAGAGTTCTGAAATGAGTTTGGCATCTCCAAGAGCTTGAGATACTTCACTTCCGTATGCCAGAGAGGCCTGCAGGTTTCCACTAAAAGGCTACGCAAAAATGGAGGCCAATAAGAGGCTGGTGTTAAGCAGGAAAATTCTAAAATGATTAGCTGGAAAAACAAAGAAACAGCGGGCTCGGGTGCGGGGGTGGAGTTGGAAAGTAAAACATTGTGGGGAAGGAGCCCCTGCCAAGAGGGAAGGGTGCACTCCTCTACCTTCACCTTCGTAGGCTCAGACCAGTTCCCAGGGCTGTTACCGCGCTGGTCGGCAGGGGGCGCTGCGCCGCCTGGACTCTGAAGGCCAAGAGGGGACCAGAATCTCCTCTCTCCTGATTCCTCATCGCAAAGCCAAATCTTTTCCGACTGCTACAATTACTGAGAACACAGCATGGTAATAAACATAGAGGGTAGAAAGGGCATAAAAGTGTCTAGATTACAAAAGTCAAGGTTTCTGATCCTGTAGTGGCTAAATGGTCCCCAAACCACTTGGTCAACTCACCAGTTACCTTGAAGTGTCTAACCTATAGCAGACCCCAAATAGGAAGGTACAGGAAGTGACATATCCCCTGAGCATCTACTGTGTTCCCAGCTTTAGACACATCTACAAAATCTGGATGAGGATCATGTTTCTGGCTTATTAGTAGAGAATCTGAAGCCCAGGTATAGCATAAGTAATTTGTTTTGGATACACAGCTAATAAGTGCCAGGGTTGGGAATTATTCCTCAACTTTTCACTGCAACACACAACTTTCACATGAACTGTCACAATTTCTGGGTGTCTTACTCATCTGGTTTTCCTAATTATAAACAGCTGGCTAACTTACATGTGAAAGGAGATGGGAATGTCTCACAAATCCTGAGAGCTTCCAAGACCACCTTCTCCAAACAGTCAAGTTCACTTCTACAATACTTACGTTCATAATTGTTCTTTTTTCTTGACTTCTTTTGTTCACAGAAGTGAACAGTTTGCATACAAGATACATTTCCTCATAAAATTGTTCAATTGTTTTTCTTCTTCAAGAAAGAAGCAGGGCAAAACCCAGGGGTCCAGAGAGTTTCCATGACCAGAGATTCTTAGAAACCAGGATCCCATCAATAGATTTTTAACCAGGGGTCCCTTGGTCCCCAGTAAGACTTGATCAGATTAAAAAATATTGATTTTTTTTTCAGGGAACAGAAATGTGTTTTCTAACATGATAAAAGTATCTAGATCTAGATGACTACTGGGTTCCTTTTGGTGTGCCAAACCTAATCATTTATCTTTAGTGCTTTGTAATCAATCACACAAACTTACTGTGAAAAAGGGTGGGAAGGAGCATCAAGCACTTACCAACATTTATCTAATTAGACATATCTTTCTCAAATCAGAAGCAAATAATGATACTGGCAATATTTATTACTATTTGATCTTGTTTTGGAAGACCTGGCCAAATCAATATGATATGAAAGAAAAATGTGGTTAGGAAATCTGGAAAGGAAGAAACTGCCATAGCATTATCTCTAAGTGATATCATTTAAGGAGGATAAAAACATGGATCAATTAAAACCTTTTTGTATTGTATTAAGAGTTTTACAAAAGGCCAGATATAATGACTACCTCATTATAAATAGCTCTACATTTGAAGTCTTTATATATGTCATTAGTTGTGCTATGAGAGGAGGATGAATACATACACACATACAAACTTAATGTGACCTACATTATAAAAGAAGAGCACTTTATTTGGAAAGTACTAATGCTTGAAAGCAGGCAAGATAAGGGTAGCAACAGAAAATGTTTGATGACTTAGTGCTTTTGATACTCACAATCCAGCATTTCCCTTTGCTAAATTAATCACACATCATGGAACCAGGTTTATTGGCTCAGAACTTGATTTTGTTTCCAGGAGGGAAAAAGTGAGTGTAAATAAACTCATAGATCACCCAGATATAACCCACTTTAACACATATGCTACAAAATAACTGTCAAAGCCACGCAAGTCAAGAAAAGACTGAAGAATTATTCCAGATCCAAAGGACCATAAAGAGAAGTGACAACTAAAAGTGATATGTAATTCTGAACTGAGCTCAAGACACAATTGAGGCAATCGGCAAAACATGAATGGAATCTGTAAATTAAATGGTAGTAATGTATCAATGTTTATTTCCTTATTTTTGTGGCTGTTTGATGACGATGGTTAAGTAAGAAAATGTCCCTCTGTGTATGTAATACACACGAGTGAATTTGGTGGGGGTGAGGGTCGCAGAAAGAGATGGGCACCATGTCTTCAATTTGGTTTACATCTCAGTTGTTTCAAGAAAAAGATAGCTCTTAAAACTCTATGTGTAACTTTTATGTAAACTGGAAAAAATTTTCAAGATGAAGTAAAATCATATTTTAAAATACATCACAGTGACAAAGTCCAAAGAGAAAACTTTTAAATCTAAGAAGAACTTAGTCAAAATTTTTGCAGAAATGTTGTAAAATATTAAGACCAGAGATGAGAATGTGCAGCAGAAAGTCTGCGACAAAAGGCCATAAGTGAAATGGTCTTGAGTGATCACTAAGATACTTGTAGGAGAAGCTAGGATACGATACCTGGTGGTCTGGCCTGTTAAAGGGCCAGAGGAAGTGAATAAAAAAAAGAGAGGAAGATGGAGTCCAGAAACAATGCACTAATTCCAGGAAATACTCCAAACAGGACTATTAAAGCTCTGATTTACTGTTTAATGAAGTAGAAATGCAGGAATATTTTGACTCTCTACTTCAGCAAAGCATTTGAGAAAATCTCTCAATATAAGGGCTGCCTTCCTAATGGGCTAAAGCAAGAGCTGCCTCCTCAGGCCTGTCCTGTTCATCATACTTACAAATGACTTGGTTGAACATGCAAAATCTATCACAATAGATGGTATGATGGACAGATGACAGACAGGGAGAAAATAGAACATAGATGACAAAATCAAGATCCAAAAAGCTTTTGCCAGGCTAAAGCAGTGGATTTTATCCAAGAAGATAAAAGACGAAATTTCACAGGTAGGAATTTTTGTCCTTGGGAACAGAACACCAGTTGCTTAAGTATAGGATAAAGTTGGGGTGATGGTGAGCAGCTTATCAACAGTACCTTTGTTCATGTTACATTAACTGAGTGCTTGCCCAGTGTAGGGATGTGGTAGGTAGTGTGGATACAAGAGTGAATCAGAGTTCCTTCCTTCAGTGACTTTGCTGTCTAGTAGGAGATATAAACAAGACAACAGGAAATGAGAATGCTACATGACAAAGACTACTAATGCTACAAAACACACAGAAGGAGTGCTTTACCTTACTCTTTTGGGCTTCAGAAACTTTCCCAGAGCAAATCACAGCTGAGTGGGGACCCAAAAGATAAATAGGAGTAAAATAATGTTGAAAGAAAGAGTTTTCTAGGCTAATTCATCAGCAATTCAAAGATCTATAGCTGAGGGAGGACAGGCTCACTGGGCCTTGAAGGCCCTGAGGGACCTGTGTGGCTGGAATTTGAGGCTAGTGGAACTGGAAAAGAGCAGGGAAGGACCAGAGGCAATGACAGTAAGTAACCTAGGGAATAAGGAAGACCTGAAATGAGCAGTGGTAATGCAAAACAGTAGAGTAAAGACATGAAAGAGGTGGAACCTACAGAACTCAGCAATTGATTGGGTTAGGCCTGCCAGAGAAAGGAAGACATCAAGTAGAACACCAGATTACATTGTCCTGTGCAGCAATTTAGCTTTCCATTTAATACTTACAACAACTCTAAGATACAGAAGCTTTTATTATACCTACTTTAGGGATATGCAAAGTTGGAGAACTTAAATAACTTGGCAGTATTAAGGCTACAAAGTAATAGATTTGATATAGAAACCCAGATGAACTAAAATAAAACGAACTGGGCATTTATCTTCACATATCAGGTACAGACATAAATAAGAAATAATTTTCAAAATACCATTGCTATTTCCCCTTAAAAGTTTGTGATTCTACAAATTGACAATGCACTGTAGAATTGTATGCCTGAAACCTATGTAATCCTTGCTAACAGATTTCACCCCAATAAGTCTAACAATAAAAGTGAAAAAAAATGTTTGTGATTCTACCTTATTTTCTGAATTTCACGTGTTTGCCCAAAGATGTTCACAGATGTTCAGGAGCATTGACTTTTGAATGACAGGTCATAACAAAGGGGCTAGTGAAGTGTCTTCCAGGTCCTCCTTTGTGACTAATAGCATACTGAACAGCAGGGGAGATGCAGGAGTCCTGGGAAGTGATGATTCTAGAGGTTCTGGGTCAGGTGACTCATTTACAAAGACAAGAAGACTATCCAGACAAATCCAAAGAGCTAAATAGACACTTGTTCCCTCTCACTTTGGCCTTTTAATTTTAGGTTAATGACCTCATAAAAATTAGTCAAGAACTGTCTATGCAAACCCTTGGATTCCAAATATTCATCTATCTTTATCACCTACCTGGAGAAGGAGTCCAAAATTCTAAGCAAGAAAATGGGTCCTGTGGGGCTGGAAAGGACCTCAGAATGACTGATTTAAGGAGCCAATATTTTAAAAAACATTTTTTTTCTAAATAGAGAAGTACCACATATTCAATACAGAAATGTTAGGACATTTGGAAAAATCTCAAATCTAAAGCAAAAAATAAAACAGCTATAATATCACATACCAAAGATAAACACTCTTCAAATTTACAAATTTCTAACCATTTTTTTTCTGATTATATTTAACAGTAAAATGTGTGATGTAATGCATACTATTTATGCTGTGCTTTCTTGCTTAGCAATATGCAAGGTCAGTTTTTCTATTCCCATGAACTTCCTTCTGCGGTATAATTTGTAATGACAGCATAGTTTTCCATCTTAGGTTGGTGTCATCAGTGTTGAGCAGTTCAGTATTTTTTTCTCTACTCAGAACAACAGCCTGAGGGCTGATCGCTGTGTTTGAAATGCTGCCCTCAGTGCCAGTCCTTCCTTATGTGCTGTTTCAAGTGCATGTGATTACCAGGGCAGAAGCTTGTTCTTAAAAGTTCTTGTTAAGTTTAGAGTGTTAACAACACACCTCACTGCTGGCCAAACTAAAATGCGGTTTTAGAGTGTGAATCTGAAGGTTATTTAAATACTAAAGAGCATGAGAGCAGGAAGGTTATGGTAAACTCAGAATTCTGTTCATTGAAAGTTAGACTGTATTTATGCTGTGTGGATTTTCTGGGTTTCTTTCTTTTTTTTTTTTCATTATCTTCCAGCCCTGTGTCCATAACCAAGAAACTTCCAACTCATCTCCTGCCTCCTTGGGGATCCAAGTGGCTGAGCTCCCCCTGCCGGCCAATGCGGCAGCTGCGGGCACCGGAGAGAGACGCCCCAGACCCCCGAGGCGCCTTGCTGTGTGAAGGCGCCGGGCTGGACACAACTCCTCCAGGTAACCATACCTGCCGGTGTTTTGCCCCGCGATCACGGTTAGGTTCTCAAAGGAAGCGGGTTTTCCTGTCTGGTGTCGTCTCTAATTCCCCTCCTCAAAAGCTCATTGGTGAGAAGGGAGCTGAAGGTCCGGCAGAAGGACCTGTGAGACCGGACACTCGGGGCTGCCCAGCGCCAGCGCCAGTGTCATTGAGAATCTTATTAGAGCAGCTCGTAGGCAAACCAGCCCAGCCAGCCCGGGCACTGTGTAGCCGCTCGGTGGGAGCAAGGCTTTTCCAGAGTAGATGATGTAACATAGGCTCCCCAACCCCCCCAACCCCCATTTCTGTAGTCCTTCACAAAAACCAACCAAACAAACAAAAACAAAACAAAACAAAAAACCAAGCCGCAGTGACAGGAGTGTGGGATGAGGTGTAAAGTTGGAGTTGGGAGGAGCGGCTGTAAGAGAGTTGCAGGAGCCGCTGAGCTGCAAGGGAAGAAGCATTCACAGAGAAGAGTGGCAGGGCCTCAAAGATTTGGAGGTGTGGGGTGCAAGTCACCCAGCTTCATAAGTCAGGTCGGGGGATCCTAGCCCTCCAGGTGAACAGGTGCCCCCTTCCCACAGGCCTCACGGATGGGCTTGGTGGAGTCTTGGTAATGGCAGTGCGGGGATCACGTCCCTGCCCTGGCTAAGCAGTCGGTGACTCTGACATGGTGAATACTGTTGTGACAGTTAAGTATGGAGTGGCTGCTGGTACAGGGCACAGATGGAATTCTGCAGATATGTGCTGTGGTGGCCAAATCCTCAGGAATGAAGGTTTGATCTGTTTGCATTTACGGTGGATCAGCCATAGGCACTTCATCACAGTATCAGTAGTGTCCTTCAGGGACCCATGACCTGCGGGTTGTCTATACCAGTATGTCATATTGAGAAGGGCAGCCCTGAAATGAAGACAGTTTGCTCCAAAAAGAGGAGGAAGGGAAAGGTGGGTTCATACCACATTTATGTTCCCTGTAAAAATAAGGAATAGCAGGGTCACAGACCAGGCTATGGTTCTTTCCCCAAGGTAACTACTCCTAAAAACTCCTGGCCTAAACACTTAATGTCGTAAAATTTCCCCTCCTTCCCCTATCTGCACTTATTATTCTTGTATTTAGGGCGACTGGTGCTTTCACATCTTCCTTCCACCTCTCCTCGCTTCTTTTCTCTGTCTTCGAGGTAAGCAGAGGAGAGGACTTGTCAGTAAAGAAGGTCCTCCTGCCCACTCATCTCTCCATGGGCCCATCATACAAGGTTATTTCTGACCCCAAAGTGATTCTTGCTCCTTGCTTGAACAGACCAGTTAACCTAAAAGCTTCCATTTCTAACGTGTTTGCCTTGTTCAGCCACCCAATACCACAGACTGTGAGGGAGGTGGGTGTCACTGCCAATCCTTTCTTACAAGAAGCTAGCTCAGAAGGGAATCGACAAATCCATATGACTTGCATCATAGAAAAGATTTCCACTTCCTTAAATACGCATGCCCGTTTTAAATGCTATGACGAAGACAATGTGAGCATTTCTGTTTTTAGAGAGTAGATTTCATGTTTCTTCCAACTATTGCATTGACTCCGAGTGAAGAGTCCCAGCTCTTTCAGGTATAGGAAATTTCCCAACTGGTGCTCAGGGTTTCTGAGTAATGACTGGGTGTCAGGTTCCTAACTCCAGGTCTAACATTTGAACTCCTTCTTTGAATACCTGGGAGTCCCAGCGAAGGCTTTTTTTTTTTTTCCACAGAGGACATCTATAGAGAGACATGTCCCTCTCAGAGGTGGATAGTCCTCACACGTATGGAACTTCCATTGCCTCTCTCCTGCCTCAAATCCTGTAGAAATCACACTGTGGATATTTTCTTCCCAGACCTCAGGATGCCATATGGAAAACTCTCAGGCCCAAAGTGTTCACTAGCAACACAGAGTGCCTATGACATCACACAAATATGAGGAAAGAAACCTGTAGTTTGGTGCCTGTCTGACACAAGTTTGCGATTAGAGGTTGGCAAGTCACCTCATCCTTCTGCTCCTCATCTCTAAAGTGAAGGTCATAGACAAGTCTCTTTCAGCTCTGTCATTCTCTGTCATTCACTCCCCAGTTACACATTACTGTGTGTAAGATTCTGTGTGTGACCGTGCATGCGCATAGAGGTTTATATATGTCCAGGTAAGGACAAATATTTTGTTTGCAAATTGGGTTTCCATTTAAGAATTGTTAACCCAATGAAGTCTAATTTTTATTAAAAGCAATATTTAGTGAATTTAGACCCCCAAAATCACTTTTAGGTAAAGATGGCATTGGTTTTGTTTCCATAATTAAGATTGAGCATTCTCCTGGCGCTGTCAGCGCTGCGGCCTGGGTTCGATTCCCTGTCAGGGAGCTACCCACATACCAAAAAGCAAAAAAAAAAAAAAAAAAGATTGAGCATTCTCATTATGGGAGAAGCTGCCTGAGACCTGGGTCTCCGTTTCAATAAGACAAGGGAAGAAATCAGTACAAATGCCTTTGCAGAACTCCAGAATCAACTAAGTTAGGGAACCTGCTAATGAAGGTGGTGGGTCGTGTACATAGTCAATCAACAAGTTGTCATTTAACTAGATTTTATATATCTTGATGGGTCTTCTGGGCAGACAGACCTCAAAAACATTTTGTGTAACAAGGCAACAGGGCAAAAGCTGACTAATTTCTGGCAAGTAACTGAGTTGATACTAATACCTAGATTTCAACATCCTTTAACTTCTAGCTGCCTCATAATTGGCTGAGAAAAGAGGAACTATACCTTTTTGAAATTTACTGGGTTCAGTTATTTTTGTTTAATTCACACAGCAATTCTGACAAGCATGTATTAATATTTACAGATTTCACAATTTCATGTGTTCATGGCCCTGCCTAACTGACCATTGGACTTAACATATCTAATCCTCTGGGACGTTCCACTTGGCCAGGTAGTATGTGGTTAGGATCTCATGACTTATAAGTAGCAGAGCTTGGATTCACACCAATGTATTTTATCTGACTCTAACTTTCTGAAGAGGGGATATGGCAGGCAGCAAGACAAGAAATCTTATTCTCCATTAAAACATTCTTCTTTACACGTGGAGAAAAGTACTTTTGAAATATGAGACTAACCTAGTCCTGGGAAGACAACCAAGAAGAAAAAGCACATTATCTAAAATTAGTAGTTGTGATTGGTGGTTGTTACTGGACAATATATAGCTTACCCAACAAAAATGTATATGAAGAAGTTTCATTTAAGCCAAATTTGTTTGTTTATCTTAAAATGTATTTTAATAAGTTCAAAGTGGAAGAGCATTTTTACAGAAAGAGAGTGACTCATATTGAAGGCAGAAATATATATGATGTTGCTGATTTCAATTTTTGTGAGAGATAGAAGAGATGCAGTAAAGTTAAGAAATGAAAGTTGAGAGTGAGAGATGTAGCAAAAAATTTTCAAAAGTGAGTTAAATGAAACCCAGGAACATTAATTATTCTCATCAATGAGTGACACTGGTATCAAACTTACAAGCTGAAAAAAAAGTCAACCCAAAAACTGGGCTAAAAAATTTTTATTGTCTTGTTGGAACACAACAATAACATGAAAAATACCACCCAACAATATCTATTTAGAAATATAGCCCAAAGAAGTGGAATGTAGGAATTGGGAATGAATCCAATAAAGACTATGATAATTGGGTCTTGGCTACTCAAAAGAGAGTAAGTACCAGAAGAACATCTACAAGGGGGGACCAAAAAAAATCAACAACCCAGAATTTGTTTAAAAAATATTGCATATTTAGTCCTACATGTTCAAACTTCAGTATCCTTTAAAGTACTCTCTGTTTGATGCAATACATCTATCAAGATGCTTTTTCCACTGCTCAAAACAACTGTTTGTTTGTTTGTTTTGTTTTTTTATTGTTAAATTTATTGGGGTGACATTGGTTAGTAAAAATTACATAGTTTCCAGGTGTACAATTCTACAGTGCATTGTCTACATGTTGCATTACGTGTTCACCACCCAGAGTCAGTTCTCTTTCCATCACCATGTATTTGACTCCCACTCCCTCCTCTCCCACCCCCTCCTCCCCCCTTACCCTCAGGTAACCACTAAACTATTGACTGTGTCCATGAGTTTCTGTTGCTTTGTTGCCTTCAGTTTTATATTCCACATATGAGTGAAGTCCTATGATCCTTGTTTCTTTCTGTCTGGTTTATTTCACTTAGCATGGTGATCTCAAGGTCCATCTGTCTATGTTGTTGAAAATGGTAGCTATGGAGGACAGTGTGGAGGTTTCTTAGAAAATTGGAAATAGAGTTACCATATGACCGACAATCCCACTTCTGGGTATCTACCTCCCAAAAAAGTGAAAATCTTAGTCAAAGCAGGAAACAAAGAAACAAAAGAGAGGCTTGGGGGTGAGGTTGGGTAAATAGGGAGGGTGGGACATGGGGGTCATGCTGTTTGTGGTCAAAAACTGCTGAACGCTCAGTGTGGTGTGGGCAGGTGCGCTGTCACACCACACAGTGTTCATGTAAATCACCCATCGTGAATGGGCAGATGTGTTGAGTCTCCAAAAAATATTCACTGAAGTGGAACACAGCCTCTCAGAACAACACAAGCTGGTGCACTGATGCAGATGGGTCCCCGATGGGGGATGCCTGTACTGCAAGGGGCCCGCCCTGCAGAGGATAATTCTCTTTTTGGGGGGGAGGTCCCCACTTCGTATCATGGAGGACAGTGTAAAAATACCACAGGAGCACACATTTATGGAAGTCTGTGCTGTACTTATCAAAGAGCTAGGAAATGAGACAAAAAGATAACCAAGATAAGCCCCTTTCTTTCAGGTACTTATAGTCCAGTGGTCCTGGTACCAGAGGGAAAGGATAGGAGGTATCAGGTGGGTAAAGTGGTGCAGAGCGCTGTGACCCACTGCATGGTCCAGTACAAACAACATGGTGAGAAATATTGGTTGTTTGGAGATAGGCCAGTTTTCACTTCTTCTTTTGGGAACTATATTCCAGTTTTCTTTGAAAAACTAACCATCCGCTGTGCCCGGGTCTGTAGTTTGTGTGGACTGGTTCTACCACAGATCCCATGATGAACTAATTAGTGCTTGTATCTCATTTCTAAGGACAGAATGGTTGCTTCTGAGATGGGCACTTGACCCAACTAGAGACGTTTATTACAAATATTAGGTAATGAAGGCATGTGCTATTTTCTGCTGGACTTAATCCTGGAAGAATTAAGGTCTAGAGATGCCAGTCATTTTACATATATATGAGCATGCCTGCCCAATAGTGGAACTATAATGGAGAAACATAAAATACAGATAAACTGGGTTTTGTTTTCGTCACCTGAGTTCTGATAAGCTGCTCATTAAGCC
>PVJL010008199.1:47746-69138 GCA_004026885.1 Lyroderma lyra | reverse complement strand
TGATCAGGGGTCTTGGTCCCTTGACATATACACTGAAAAAAATGGGGTCGTATGTATGTATGTCTCACATAAATCTATCAGTAAATGTAGCTGCTGCTTTTGACTTCTCAGATCACCCCAAATTTTGCCACTTTGAAATACTGTGCTGAATATTCTCAGCAACCAAAAATCAGTATCTAGGAATGTCTCTTGTGAGTGAACTGATTTATTCTGATCCATTATCTCCCTTTTAGTAGATTTTATATCCATTTTGGGAAGTGAAATAGAAACAAAAACATCTTCCTTTAAAAATGCTGGAGTGGGGCCATTCCTAATACAAGAGGCCAGATGATCAGATACTTATTTCTCAAAAACCATCTTAACTTTGAGTATATGAGGAGGCACTGTACTTTATTTCTGAAGTATTTTGGTTTCTATTTTTACTTTGAGCTCCAGGTTTTCTTTTTGTAAAGTGGAGCTTTGGACCCTCTGACTCACAATCCTTTTCTAAGTGAAGAAAAGTCTGGTTTTTGCTGTTCCTCTTATTCCAAAAGCCCTAGTTTGGGGCCTGTGTTTACACTGGCTCTGTCTCAGCCTGTTGAGATGCAATGTTCTTGAGAGATAGGGACCTGATTGTTACCAAAGTAGTAGCCAGGAGAGGACACGGTGTGAATTAAGTGGTCAATTAAAAGGAAAATATGGTTTTTACCTGATTTTGAATGTGTCCTTTCTGTTTACTAATTAAAAATGTTTTTAATGATATAGTGGCTAGGCTTCAGCACTCTCAACACTGCGGCCTGGGTTCGATTCCCAGCCAGGGAACTAACCCCCCCCCCCAAAAAAAAAAAATAATAATAAAATATAAAAATAAAAATGTTTCAATGTAAGGAAATATAAATTATGAAAACTTCAATTGAAATTTCTCTTTGAAGATACTGGTAAACTGCATTGAGTCTGTTAAAATTGTCTGTGTTGATTTCATATCAAGCTCTTTTTGTCCGAGCACATGACTTCAAATAGACATTGTAGTTAATCCATGAGGTGGGGAAGGCTCTTCCCATTTGAAGATAAGAAACTGAAGCCTTGGGGGATTCCCTGGTGGGGTAGTGGCTGGGCCTCGGTGCTCTCAACGCTGCGGTCAGGGAACTAACCCCCCCGCCCCCCCAAAAAAAGAAACTGAAGCCCTCGCAAGTAAAGTAACTTGTCCAAGGTAAACTGCTAGACAGTTTTCAGGCTGTGATGTAGTAATGCCTCATTTGACCCTGGTGTACTAGTTATCTATTGCTGTGTAAAAAATTACCTTAGCTTGAAACAAACATTTATTATCTCACCATTTCTGTTGGCCAGGACTCTGGCTATAGCTTACCTGGGTGCTCAGCCTCTCCTCTGTGATCAAGGTGTGGCCAGAGATGCAGTCCTCTCAGGCTTTGACAGGCTTTCCAGAATCACTAAGGTGGTTCACAGCAGGATGCAGTTCCTTGTGGTTTGTTGGATTGAGGGTCTCAGTTCCTCATTGGCTATTGATCAGAGTCCTCCCTCTGTTCCTTGTCACATGGGCCTCTCCTTAGGTCAGCTCACAACAAGGCAGGTGGCTTCCATCAGAGTAAATGAGAAAGCAAGGTGGAAGCCAGAGCCTTTTTGTAAATTCATCTTAAATGACATGTCTCATATTACCATATTCTCTTTGTAAGAAGTGAGTCACAGCCCACACTTAAGAGGACACAGGGCATGAGAACAGGAGTCTGCCTTCCATGCCAGAGAAGGAGATAACAGCACATTAACACTTGAAAGCACAGTTAGATGTGAGGTGTTGTAGTTCTGAGGTGTTAGGAAGGTAGAGAACCATGGTATCTATAGCCAGAACTTTTTAAAAACTTGGGTAAGAGCCACGAACCTGGAGCTGCCCAAGTTTGAGAGCTGTGACAACCCTGTGAAGGATCCTCATGACTTCTTTTAGTCTCATATAGAGCCTTACACATTTAACCAACATACTTCTTTTCAGTGAAAATTTTGATCACCACAAAGATATTACTGACTTATGAGTATCCCATGGGTCCCATTCATCTGATGTATTCAGGAAACTTCTACAGCTTCGAGCCCTAGGGACACAGGAAAATGAGCCACATATGGTACCTGCCTGCATGAAGTCAGCATTTATAAGAAGGTAGAAGGATGGATGGGTATTACATGATGGCACTGGATTCTCAAGGTAGATTATTTTCTATCCAAGTCCATTTGGTTAAACAAAACATTCCATCCTTTTCCACTTTTCAGTGGAAACACGACCTGGTGATAAGAAAGTACCACTGCATAAGCAATGGAGAGTAGGTAAGATGCTGCTTTAGAATCAGATTTGCACAATTATTTTTTTTAATTGAGGTGTAATTGACATGCAACATTATATTCATTTCAGGTGTGTAACATAATGATTAGATATTTGTATATATATTGCAAAATGTTACCACAATAAGTCTAGTTAACATCCATCACCATACAGTTACAGAATTTTTTTTCTTGTGATGGGAACTTTTAAGATCTTTTATTAACTTAAATATGTACAACAATATTGTTAACTGTAGTCACTATGCTGTACGTTACATCCAACTGGAAGTTTGTGCCTTCCCTTCACCCATTTTGCCCACTTCCTGTTCTCTGTTCTCTGTGTCTTTGAGTTTGTTTGGCAGAGGGTGGGGCGGGGGTGTTTGATTTTTAGATTCACATGGTATTTGTCTCTGTCGTATTTCACTTAGCATAATGACTTCAAGATCCATCCATGTTGTGGGAAATGGCAAGATTTCGTTGTTTTTGATGACTGAATAGTATTCCTGTGTGTGTGTGTGTGTGTGTGTGTGTGTGTGTGTGTACTCAACATTTTCTTTTGGATAGTTAATTTTTAAACTGCCATGTATCCTTATAAGCAAAACACCTCAACAGACCAAAAAGATAAAAATGTTTTTGCCATTTGCTTGAGAGTACTGGTTGCTTGAGTTCTAGTTAACAGAGAATCTACTTACATTTATCCAGCACCTACCAGTCTCCATGGGTACTATATTTTGACTCCCACCCTGTACATAACTAAGACCCTATGGAAACTTTCTCATGTACAAAAGAGAGGTATATAAAAAATTCATAAAATCGAATTTTAGGGGGTGCCCTGGTGGTGTAGTGGCTATGCTTCGGCGCTCTCAATGCTGTGGCCTGGGTTTGATTCCCAGCCACAGAACTACTCCCCACCCCCACCCCCTAAAAAGATAAAAATTGAATTTTAAGAAAGACAGGGAGTTCCCTGGTGGTGTAGTGGCTAGGCTTTGGTGCTGTCAACACTGCAGCCTGGGTTTGATTCCCAGCGGGGGAACTACCCACATTAAAAAAAAAAAAAAAAAAAAGACAGAAAATCCAAATGCCTATCAATTGGAGAATGGGTTATATATGGGGCTCCAGCAGTGTTAATATTCTATCTCTTGAACTGGTACACGAGGGTTTACATTTTTCCATATACTACACATTTATTTTATAAAGAATAAAATATTCCATTATAAAAAGGATTTTAGATTTGATATTAAGGGGTTGTTCTTATTAAGGATGACTGTGACATCCTCCCACTCCCCTAACTAAGTCATTTCAGAAATGAACTGAGGAGATGGTGTGTCCTTTGCTGAAGAAATTCCAAAGCTTTGATTCTACTTCGCCCTGTTAATGTGATTAAACTGTACCTGGGGTTCCCTGGTGGCCCAGTGGCTAGGATTCAGCACTCTCACCATCATGGTCCGGGCTCTATTTCCCGGTGAGGGAAGCACACAAAAAGAAAAATAAGTAAATAAATAAAATAAACTGCACCTAATAGAACTGTCTCAGGAAGACAAGGCCTTGACTTAACCCATTTGTCTCTTTAAGTGTTATTTCTTTTGTCAGTCATTGGATGGATTAGGTATGAAAATAGGATGCTTTTTTTTTTAGAAAAAGAAAGTTACATCTGCAACTGTCCAGACAACTACAGATTGTTTTGTATGATAAAAAGGTGTTGCTAAGCACCTCAAAGTGTGGTGTTTGTTGAAGCAGCACAAGTTGGGAGCTTTTTGGAAATGCGGACTCTACACCCACCTCAGACCTACTGATTCAGTCTGAATTTTAAGATCTCCAAGTGATTGCTGAGCACTTAACGATTAAGAGGTTGGGGTCCAGGAGTCTTCTAGCTCCACCTATAGAGAGCAGCATCCAGCACCAGGGGAGGGGCAGCACGTGGAAATTCCTCCAGTTTAACGAACAGATCTGTCTCTTTCATGGCCCTCTTTGTTGGCTCACATCTTTACAAGTAGAGACTATTTATGGTTCTCTTTCCAACTGTGCTGGGCTGTGGCACTCTCATCCATTCAATAAAAACCTACCGACTAGGATGACGCGGCTCTGAAATCTCAGTTTACAGTCAACAGAATGCAGATACTAAATGAGTAATTACAATCTTGATGAATGCTAGAAAGATAAACGAAATTTAATGGGGAAAGAGCTGGAGATGGAGAGCCAGGGGGTGCTTTTCTAGAGAATGTGTTTAAGCTTATGAGAATGCACATGTAAGTGAGGTGTAGGTGAAGTGGGAGATTGTTCCAAGCACTAGGAACACCCGTGAACGGAGCTCTTTGGGCATTTATGTTTGTATTTCCAATGCCTTGCACCGCTCTTGGCATACAATAAGTGTTTGCTGAATCAGTAAGTTCTGTCATGTTTCAGACATCTACTCTGGCGCTGGAGATGATGGAAGCTTTATTTTTCTTTTCAAAGGAAATAAGATCCCTTAATGGGGAAATGAGGAGGAAGAGAGAAAGCCGAGCGTTGTGCAAATTGCTAAATTGGAACTGTGAGTGGGAATAAAAAATTGATTTATGTGAGTTTTCCTCCCTGAAGCAACTTGACAATTTATTCTGTTCTGGAGAATTTTCAGTTTTTGGCTTCAAAACCAAGCTGTTCCTTATTCTGAATTTCTTGGCCTGCTGTGAAACTAGCATTTAGTGTCTTTTACAGCATACCCTGATTAGGTCATGGAAATTCACAGCTAGATCAAACTGGAAAACAGCTTAGATCAAACACAGCTAAATCAAAATGGAAATTTTGAAACTTTTCACTGCCCATTTTACTTAATAGTGTTGGAAGGTGTCATGAGACATTGATTTTAAATCATTTCTTTCAAAAGTAATAATTATCAAATGATCAAAATAATTGCCATTATTTATTGCACACTGTATGCATTACAAAGCAAAATACTCCTATTAACCACAGGAGATAAGTTGAATCATGTGAAAATTGCCAAATATTAGCAATTTCATGTGATTCAATTTAATAGTATCTTCAGACTCTCTTAGACAGAAGTTAGAGTATCCCCGAAAACCATAACCTGACTCCAAAATTTAGTACTGAATTTCCTTTATAGATAAAGAGATCCTGAGAGATTATAGCTTTTAAATAACATCCACCCCCAACCCTGACTCCCATTAGCTCAAGAGCTGTATGTGTCTACTTCTCTTAGATGGTTTACGATTGTACTGAGGTGGTTTACAATCCATCTGCCTTGTCAGACTGAGTTCCTAGAGGGTGGAGGTTTTGTCTATCCTGCTCATTTTTGTATCTTTGTGCCTAGAGTTTTTGAAAAGTATTTGTTACATTAAAACCTTATCACAATTTCTGTGCAAACTAAATAAATCCTATTGATTTGTTAACTGGATAGTGTAAGGTAATCACTCTATTGATGTCTTGCATTTTAGAATTAGAGTACTGCATTTGGCATTCTTGAACTCCTAGGACTTTATCTATGCACAATGATACTGGAATTGTCTCTGCACCCCACCCAAGAAAAAGGTCCAAAAGTGTTCTCATCTCCCTCACCTCCTTTAGGCATTTACTTGAATGGCATCTTTTATGCTCTTTCTCTTAGCCCCCTATATTTAACACAAACCATTCTGCAAACACCTCTGCTTTTTTTCCCCTAGAATATCGGCATGTAACAAAGTTTGTATTTTGCTTATTTCTTTTGCATGTTCTTTTCCACTCCATTAAACGGAAGCTCACACATGATTTTTTCACACAGACACAGGAAGACAAACGTTTTAATATTGAATTAAATGAACATGTATTTGGGGGTGTGAGCCTCCCTTTCTCTTCAGCTCCCACGTGACATGTGACCTGGCTTGATTTGGATCTTACTTGACTAAGTATTGAAGAACCCGCATCCCAGTGATCTCTAACCCATTGTGGGACTAATTACAGGGTGCCCCACAGTTGGCCCCACACATGAGCTCACAGTCACTAGTCCCCATTCCCCTCCTCGCTCATCCCCAAGGGTTGACCCATCAAAGGCCTGGGGGCGGAGATGTAACCGTCTTAGTTCCCCTTTCTAGGAGAGACGAGGTTTTCCTTCTTCTGGCCTGGGGGGTGGAGGACGGATGGGAAAGTCAAGATTCCCCTGCAAGCCTGGGGGAAAGGAGGGGGCAAAGGGCGTGTCTATAAATTTTAGGCCTCAGGCCTGCAGCCTACCCAGGAGGCGGCTGGGGAGCGTGAAGCCGAGGTCACCGCAGGGGACCCATTGGGAATCTTCGCTGGGCAGCCCGGGGCGGGGACAGAACGCCGAGGTCCTGCACCATCACCTCGCAGCCCCCTCCTCTCTTTGGGAAGCCTGGGGGCGGGGTTTGTTTACTCCTTGCACGCACCGCCGGGCCGACCAATCGATGGGGAGCAGCGCCGTACGTCACTCATTTCGCGGGCCAACCGGCGCTCACCGTGCTGCTCCGCCGCCAAAGCTCGCGCGGGGGAAGCGGGGCAGTGGCTAGGCGGGTGAGGGCGGACGAAACCTCCAGCGATCTCGGCTGCTGCTGCCGCCGCCGCTCTTAGGCACGCGGGGTGCTCCCTGACCCTTTCTCTTTGGGCGGGCTCGAGGGCGCACGCACGTTCGGCGTCCTGGGGCCTCGAACTCCAGGGTCTGGACTGGGCAGGCCGCTTATCTCCCACCCCTGCTCCCAGTGTGAGTCCGTCGGGACCGGGCCACCGCCAAGCACGGGCGCCCCAGGCTCGGAAGAACAGCCCTGCGTGGCCGCCTCGTCCTCTGCAGCCGCGCGGCGGTAAGGTCTGGGGCGAGGGCGCGGGCCCGTGTGCCGAGGGCCTTTAGACCCGGCCCGGCATGCTCCTGGGCATGTTTCCCTCCCTGCGCCTTGGGGCCCCTTGTCACCCCGAGTGCTATCTGTTTATTCCCACGCGTTTTCCCAGGCCTGGCCGAGTAACCCATGACTGTCTGGAGGAGAGTCGGAAACCACAGAGCACCCCCCCTGCTGCGCACGCACACACACACGCACACACACACACACGCACACTCTCCCTCCCCCCTCCTTTCCATCTCTCCCTCGCTCCATCTCCCCCCTTTCTCTCCCCCCCACCCCCGCCCGTCTCGCTCCTTTCTGCAAATTGGGGGTGGGCTAGGTTCCTTAGTCACGCCTCGTGGAGAGGAAGGGCTGCTTTCTGTTTGTCGGTTTCTTCAGGGGAGAAAAGGGTGGCTTCTAAGTCTTGTTTTTCTGACTTTTCCTCCTTTCATGACCCACACACTTCCATCTGTCTCTACCATGTGTGTTTGAGTTCCAAAGCTTTGTGCGCTTGGAAAAACCTCCTATCCCCCATAAAGGAACTTTTCTAAAGTAGAGGATTACTTTTTGGGTTCAGACTCCTTTGGGAAATTCCAGAGAGCCAAGGTCCCTCTCCACAGACAATATTAAGGTTTTTGTATGTAGGATCTGGCAGGGACTGTTCAGCTAAGTGACTGAGCCCCTGGTACCAGCTTGTTACCTTGGATTGTGTGATTTCAGTTTCTTGGTCTGTAAAATAGTATCTGCCTATTCGAGATGTTGCGAGGAGTAAATGGACTGATCAGTGGAACGCATTTGGAACAAAGCTCACAATATAGTAAGTGTACTTCATGAGTTAGGCGTTTTTATTACCGGCAGCCATTGAATGCTGGTTCAGAAAAGTTCCCTGCACTGTTTCTCTTTCTGTTGAAACAGTTAATGGGCGCATCCCTTTTCATATTCACTGCTGAAGCTCCCCTTGAGTCTTTGGATACTTTTCCTCATTCTATCTCAAAAGGGCTCGGACTCCCTGTCCCACTTACTTGTTCTCTTTTTAGTAAGTCAGTAGCTCATTCTCTCCCTTCCCCTGACTCCCCCAAACCTTAGTTTTGTGTTTTTTTCATTTGATTTCTACAGCTTAATTTTTTTCTGTGCCACTTTTCTTTTAATGGTTTGAAATCATCTTCACCTAATAAGTACAGTGGAAGTTATTCATCTGTCCTCTGTACAGTGTAATCATAACCCTGTCTCTGTTCAAAATTAAATAGAAAATAATTTAGTTGATCTGATAGAGTATGTTGCTTTTCCATTTCATTGGTTAGCCTAAATTTAAAGCTTTATCACTATCCTATTACTATAATAAATCTTTAATAGCAGTATCCATTCTCAAGTAGCACCAAGGAGAAAAATCAAATGCCTAGAGCCTGGATTCTATCATACCTGTGTACTGGCTCTCAATGCATTTATTTATCAGAACATCTTGTGCCTGGAACTAGAATTTAGTCTAATGGCAGATATGGTGTCTGTAGCACTGTTCTGACAGGACAGTTGCAATTTCAAGACTTAACTCTTAAATTTTGAGTTAAGAGAGAAAATGGATTTTTCAAGTGTGTAATACTTTAATTACCATTTTGTGATCATGTAACTTTCCCCTCAACTTTTGTAAATGTGTCGCCCACAGGCACCTTCAGGTTTTTCTTTTGCAGCCCAAATTCTTAACTATCTGAGCTATGTCCTCAATAGAACTTGAAATTGGATGTACAGATACGTTTATCCTTAGTGTAGAAAACATTTGTAGATGAAATTTTACACTAAAAGGTACCCTACCACCCATGACCAACCTGCGGCCCAGAACGGTTTTCAGTTGTGGCCCAACACAAATTCTTAAAACATTATGAAATGTTTTTGCAGCTTTATTTTTTTTAGCTCGTCAGCCATCATTAGTGTTAGCGTATTTTATGTGTGGCCCAAGACAATTCTTCCAGTGTGGCCCAGGGAGCCAAAAGCACTGCTGCAAAAGATTCAAAGATTGTTTTTTATAATTAGCAATTGAAATGTGAGTATCCATTTGCTTTTTTTTTTAACATGATAGAAAGCCTGGCTTTGTTTTCTTGCTACTGGTAATTTATGTTTTATACATAATGCATGAGTTATTTATGTTTAAATAGCACTTCACCATTTTTAAAGTCCTTTTAGATATATGAAAGTTTGGTGAGGACACAGACTAAGCCAAAATTAAATTCATGCCAAGTTAGAACCTAGTGTTCTGACTTCTAGTCTATTTTTTCTTGGCCATTCTTAAGAGTTAACCAGGAACAAAGGATAGAAAGGGAGAGTTTAAGATGAAGTTTAGAAGCAGAGGGGAAATTTTCTAATTTGAACATTAAGTATTAAATATGGAGTACTGTATTAGCATCTTATTTTTTTATCTTTAAACTTAGGCTTGTTTCTTTTAAATGTTAAATAATAAGCCATACTATCTATGAACTTATTCATAGTCACTTTATATTGTCACTTAACAAACCTGACTTGTTTTCTGACTTTGTCATCATATTTAAACTCTTACTGCAATATGTATCATAATGTATCACAGAAGAAACTAGAAAGCATGACGTTGAGAGTTTTTTAGATCTGAGAATTTCAAATTGTAATGAATTTTAAAGATTATTAAATATACTCACCTCTTCATTCTATACCTTTCCATTTTAATCTGGGATACATGATTCTAGGAGTGGAGCATGAGTAGATTTAAAAGTAGATTTTTGAACCCTTGGAAATTTCATGTAAAATTATATGTATTTTTATGTTTTTCTGGAGAGAAGATTCATAGTTTCGTAGTTTATAAGGTGAAGATACTTGGACACCTCTCAATTTTTAAAAATTATTTGTTTTACTAAACGAAGTTATATCTTTACTGGTTCAAGTTTGTCTCTTCTGTATGTGGGTTTTCATATATTTACAGATACTTATATTTCACTGATTCATTTCTTCTCTGGACATAATTGTTCTCAGTCTTTAGTTTCTTCTAACGATTTTGTTTTGATTTGAGCCTCCTCACAATACTGATGGGTTTATTTGGGGATTTGTTTCAGTGCGTTCATATTCTTCTTAAAGGTGTGGTACCCAAAATTCGATATTAACCTGTAGAGAAGACTATAAGTTACCTCTCTGCTTTTAAAGCATGTACTTTAAGGGTAGATTTGTTTCTTTGGTAACTACTTCACAATGTTAATTAATAGTAATATCCTGGTTAAGAAGAAGGATTCTGGGGCTAGCCTGCTTTGGTTTAAATCCTGGTGCTACAGTCTATTAGCTGAGTGACTTTGAGTAAATTATGTAAACATTTTGGGTCTCAGTTTTCTCATCTGTAAAATAGGGTTTATAATAGCATCTATTTCATAGGGTCGTTATAAAGTATAAATAAACACATACATGTAAAACATTTAGAATGGTTCTTGGCATTTAAGTGCTATGATGTTACCTATTATTGATTTTGTGATCCAGGAGTCCTGGTCCCTGGCCTGTTAGGAACTGGGCTGCACAGCAGGAGGTGAGGTGCAGGCAAGCAAGTGAAGCTTCGTCTGTATTTACAGCTGCTCCCTGATGCTGGCATTACCTGAACTCCGCCTCCTGGCAAATCTGCGGAGGCAGGCAGATCAGCATGGCATTAGGTTCTTACAACAGCATGAACCCTATTGTGAACTGTGCATGTGAGGGATCTAGGTTGCATCCTCCTTGTGAGAATCTATTAATAATGCCTGATGATCTGAGGTGGAGGTGAGGTGGTGATGCCAGTGCTGAGGAGCAGCAGCCAGTACAAATTAGCATTAGAGAGGTTTGACTGCACAGAGACCATAATAAATCAGTTGCTTGCAGATTCATATCAAAACCGTATCAGTGAGTGACAAGTGACAATTAAGCTGCATCTGGAGGCAGGCTTTATAGTGGCAAGTAGGTTGTATAATTATTTCATTTTATATTACAGTGTAAAAATAATAGAAATAAAGTGTAATGCACAATAAATGTAATGCTCTTGAATCATCCTGAAACCACCCCCACCCCCCACCCCCACTCCCATTTGTGGAAGAATTGTCTTCCAGGAAACCAGTCCCTGGTGCCTAAAAGGTTAGAGACCACTGTTGGAATCAGCTAAAATTCTTGAGTTGTTTTGTCTACGTTCCTCTCCCAATTCATTAAGTAATACTCTCCCAATTTTTTAATAGAATATTTTTGGTTGGACTTTGCATTTATCTGTATTAAATTTCATCTTATCAGCTTGATTCCATTCTCTTAATTTTGTTACTTAAGAATGTCCAAATCTGTAGAGAGTTTTTATAAACGTTTGAGCCAGACAGAGGATATGCCTAGAAGCAAGATCTCAGCAGACAGAAAAATGCTTCCCAGAGTGAGTTTTTAGCTTCTTTTATGCATTTGGAATTGAGGGAAGGAAGAAAGATTTCATAAAGGTGGGAGAAAGCAAGGCAGGGATTGGATTACAGGATAGGAACAAGACTATGTGCTATTTTGAGGATGGTTTCCCTTGAGGGGTCTGCAAAGAGGCATCTCAAAGGTGTGTTAACTTAGATGCGCAGAAACAATGGACAGGGATTGCTTAAAGCAAAGATAAACCTTTTACTAAAGAAATTATATGCATAGGAGGTGACCTGTCCAGTTAGCAATTTGTGATCAGATCACCTTTGTAAGGTTACTTTCCCCAAAACCCTTTTACCATCCACGACTTAAAAAAAAGCCTGATTTGATCATCCAATAATAGTATTTATTTTGCCATAAATTTTATAAACTATAAGTTTGATAATGCTGACATTGCCTTCATGCAAATTTATTAAAATGTTGACTGGGCAGGACTAAGAGCATGGCTCTTTCCGTGCCAGAAACTTCTTTTAACGTTGATTAAAAAACAACAGGGGTTTCCCAGGTGGTGTAGTGGCTAGGCCTCAGTGCTGTCACCACTGCGTCCTGGGTTTGATCCCCGCTCAGGGAACCAACCAAAAAACAACAACAAAAAAACAAACAAACAAAAAAAAAACAACAGCAACAAAACTAACTCATTTTTTGGTTCAAGTTGTTAAGCCAGTTAGAAATCCAGCTAATTTATTATTGTCCATTTCAAATATTTCCAAGTTTTCACAAGGAATATATAAGGAACTTTTAACAATTACCTTCCTAACACCAGATACTTTTTAATACTTTATTTTAAAAATTCTGTCTGTTCAATAACTGTCAGGAAAAGAGCATTAATCTGTCATTACTTGTCCTTAATGAAACTATACTGGTTTCCAGGAGCGAATTTTGGTTATTATTTTTCTATGTTCACAAACTTCTCTCAGTAATGATTCTAGAATTTTGTCTAGAGTTACATTTAACTTCACTGATCGCTTGTTGATGGATCTTCTTTCTCTGTTTTTGAACAATAGTACTATATTTTCCTAGGTCTGTTTACTAGCAACCTCTCCTGTCCCCCATGATTTCTGAACAATTGCCAACAGCTGCATGGGAATTTCATCTAGAGTTCTGTACCTTGTGGATGGTTTCCTTAGAGCAGTTAGGGACTCTCTTTGGTTTCCATCAATTCATTGATTAAATTTATCCAGTGCCCATTTTGGGTAGGACA
Source organism: Lyroderma lyra (assembly GCA_004026885.1). Classification (NCBI taxonomy): domain Eukaryota; kingdom Metazoa; phylum Chordata; class Mammalia; order Chiroptera; family Megadermatidae; genus Lyroderma; species Lyroderma lyra. Next base: position 56,430 of record PVJL010008199.1, on the reverse strand, counting down.
CCAATGCTTGTTTCACTCCATCCAATTTGAAGAGAACTTTTCTTGATAGAGATGCTTGACGTAAAAAAAGGTAATGCACATCCATTTCCTCCATTTCTACTGTTACCATTAACAGCAGTCTGGGCCTCCATCCCTTCCAATAGGAAGCACAATAATAGCTTCCTGTTGACCTTCCTTCCAATCTTTCTCTGTCTCCAATTCTTAAGCATTGCAGCTATTTGAGTACTTTCCAACTCTCTTACTCTGTTTTCTGTTTACTATCCTTTTAAATTCAAGCTCCCCTCCCCTTTCTACCTTCCCTGTCCTTAAGAGCCCCTTGAACAGCAGCTAGGTAGTAGGCCTGGAGAGATGGTGACTTACCACCAGCTGGTAATTGTGTGGTACTCAGCAGACAGATAAGGAGAGCTTACTCTTTCACAGATGCAGTGCGAGGCACTGAGGTGACAAAGAGGCATGACACAGCCTTAGCCCTTAAAGAATTACAAGTGCAGGGAAAGAATGGATGAAAGTTGTTTGAAGAAACCAAAAATCTTTTTTTTAATACTTGAAAGTATAATAAGTTTATTTAACAGATTCCTTTTTACTTTAAAAAGAGCCAAGTATGTTGTTATTGAAAAATGAGTATGTTAAAGTGACTAATTCAGCTCTAAGTTAAATCAAATTGTAAAATAAGAAATGTGTAAGTGTGAAAAAATGGTATGTAGTTCAAAACTGCCAAAATAAAATGTTTAATCAAAACTGGAAGCACCAACTTCTCTTTTACAGTCTACTTGAGCAGGGACAGTTAAAAATCAATCTGATAAAAATTTTCCTTCACAGCATCTTTGAAATTGTGGTGTGATATAAAACTACCTATAAAAGAGGAGTTATTAAATGCTATTCAAAGGAGAGAGAGAGAAATGATGGTAAGGAGTTGCTATAAGAACATATACAACTAACAAACGGTAGCCAATAAAATGATTTCTCGGTTAATAGAAGTTTGCAAAAGCTGTCATATAAGGAATTGTGCACTAATTGGTATGTTTTTAGTTCTAAAGTCTTTACAAGAAGGAAAAATTTTGAGCATAGTGATTATGTATTTTTAAGTTGAACGGATCAGTATTCAAAGGTAGCAGAATACATTACCTATGCAGGCATTCTAACTAACAAACTGAAACTGAAAATTTTCATCATATATGAAAAGCAATATACTTGTTGATGTTAACATTCTGCCTACAATTTTGCTATTAAGTTTATGCTATTCAAAACATTATAGCAAATCACAGTTACTATAAAAATGATTACTAAACATAGATCTTTAACAAAAATAATTTGTAGAAGATTAACAATTGTGGTCAGAAAAATTATTTTAAAAAGGTTTGCCAAGAGCACGTAACGATTTTTCATCTTGTAAAGCTTATTTTAAAAGATTTTAAATTGGTAGTTTTCCAAATATAGATTCTCATAAGAATTAATTTGGTTGGGAAAAGGGTGGCTAAAGGCAGTTTAAATTCTTATCTAATAAAAACATTACAGTATGAATTCCTTGATTGTTATATGGAAAAAGAATCATGAGCCTTGTTGATCTCAAAATCTTTGTGCTGTCATAATAAAGGCTTTGGACAAATAACGTATTAGACAATTAAAATAATTTAGTTTCTTATTTAGAAATTGTAAAACTGGAGAGGCAAAAGGCAAGGAGAATCATCTCATTTCAATAAAGGTACCAAAATGCGCTAATCATTATTCAGAGATTTTTGTCTTTTTTTTTTTTTTTTTTTTTATGTGACATGTTTAGTGAAGCTCTGAGATAACTGGAGTGAGTAGATGCAGCTGTTTAGATTTTAAATATAGGAAGTTCATGGTTTCTATAGAGATGTCCTATTCCTTTCAAGTTTCAGCTTTTCAGAGCTGGAACTCAGCAAGACAGCTGTGAATGAGCAGGATTACTGTGGAAATGAGTAATGCAAAAACATTGTCAAAGAAAAATTCAGTACTGAAATTAGTTCAGTCCTATCATTGAGTTATTTTAAATCTAGAAAACATAGCATACATTTTCATTAGGGGGTACCAGTATTTATTTAGATGTTAGCAAATGTTGGATTCTTTTTAGGTCTCTTAGTAATAATTTGTTTCAGTGACTTGGCACATTTGAGCAAAGACTTGCTGACTTAATAAGGAAACTAGTTAATTAAACGTAAAACTATGTACTTTTTAAAAAATTATTAATGAGCTATTTCTGAAAGAACTAAGTATTCCCTGTTCCCAAGTCAAATTATTTTCTTTTATTGTTATTATATCAGATCCAGTAGTATTGTTGAGATAATCTGGACTATCAGATACTACAATTGAGAAATTTCTGTTGTAGTATCTAAAATCGAGTTACTAGTTTTCTAAATGAGTTGACGTTACACTCTGGGGAAAGAGTTCAAGACAGTTGGATTTTCGTTCTTGACTTAAGTGACATGAAAGAAGAATAAATTTCAAGAAACAGAAGCACTAATCTAAAGCATGTGAAACTAATGCTAAAGACAGGACCTTTTAGAAAAGGACCACTACATACAAAAACCCTTTTCCCCCATAACAGAAATTCTGAGATAAGAGAGCCCATAGTACATAAGGAAAATAAGAGATTCTATTATAAGCTGCTCATTGAACAAAGTGAAATCATGTTTACAAGGCATTTCTTCTGTAACCTGTGAAATGTAAAAAAAAAAACCCAAAATCATTTTCTAGGATTAAGTAATCTGAGTACTTTGTATTCATTATGAATTTCTAGTGGATTACTTTATCCAACACTTACGTGATAAGGATCTCAATTAATTATCCTCAAAAGTGTATGACACAGATTTTGTAGTGTTTTCATTTTATAACTGACACCGGTTGCTTTACTGGGACTATAAAGGCAGTAATGGCAGAACTGTGGCTCAGTCGCCTTGCTAAAATACTGTCTCAGCATTCAGCATTCATGCAAGAATCTACAGATCTTTAGAGCTTCTTTTCAGTTGAATCTTCCTAGTATAGTTTGTTTTTTGGTAGTGTGTTGTGAATTCATTTAAATACAAGCGATTTGAAAATTAGCACTTGTTTTTTGATTATCCTTTCACTAGTGTCACTGTTAAATCTAATTTTTATTTTATTTATTTATTTATTTATTTATTGGTAGTATGTGAGTAGTTCCCTGGCCAGGAATTGAACCCAGGCCGCAGCGCTGATAGCGTCAGCGCCGAAGCCTTAAGCCACTACACCATCAGGGAACTCTCCTAAATCTAATTTTTAAAAGTGACCTTTTCTGTGTAATATTGTATGTGGTGTCTTAAATTCAGCTATATTTCAGTTAATTGGTTAAATCAGGATTATGAGCTGTGTGAATCTATTACACTGACCGGTTTACTGTGATAGAAACTAGTACATACTGAAGCTGTTAACCTAACTTCTTGGTAACAAACGTTTTTATTTTATTGTAAGGTCTGTATTATGTGCTACATGTCCTTTTAACTTGTTCTAAAATAAAAATGAGTATAATGAAATGATGTCAGATCTTGAAGTTGTGATGAAAGAAGAGAAAAAGGCTAAAAGTGTTTCAAAAAGTAAAGAATAAAAGGGGTTGCCTGGTGGTGTAGCGGCTAAGGCTTCGGTGCTGTCAACGCTGCGGCCTGGCTTTGATTCCCAGCCAGGGAACTACCAAAAAAAAAAAAGTAAAGAATAAAGATATAACAGCAAGTAATAGTGGTGTCTAATGCTACTGTTATTAACAGGGGTCCGGATGTCTGGGAATTGAATATGCAACAAGAGAAGTAAGAATGATGTACATATCTTGTTATCAAAGTAGAAAATGTAGCACAAAAGGATTTTTTTCCTCTTTACCTTTACTTTAACTTTAGGTATACTGTATTTTCCCGAGTGTAATGCACACCCACATTTTTGGCCCAAACTGTCAGGGAAAAACTTTCATTTTAATTTTTCAATTCAAAATTTTATTTATTTACGTTTAGGTACTTGTTTTTTGTATTATAAAGGAATTTTAGCATTTTTAAATATAACTCATATATGGAATATAAAACTGAAAGCAGCAAAGAAACAAAAACTCATAGACTCAGTCAATAGTTTAGTGGTTACCTGAAGGTAAGTGGGGAGAGGTGGGAGTGGAAAGAGGAGGAGTCAAATATATGGTGATAGAAGGAGAACTGTCTCTGGATGGTGAAGACGTAATCTAACATGTAGACAGTGCACTGTAGAATTGTACACCTGGAATCTATGTAATTTTTACGAACCATTGTCACCTCAATAAATTTAGCAGTAAAGAAAAATCTATTATCGTATTCCAGGGTATTATTTTGCATATGGATATTGGTTTTTATTTCTAGAGTTACACTTTTAACTCATAAGCATAAATAAAAGAATTCAAAACATTTATATAGATACAGAATTATACATGGGCCGCCCATGTATAATGTACATCCTTATTTTCCTCTCACAAATTTGGGCAAAAAAGAGCATATTATACATGGTAAAATACAGTATATTGAAGCATTCTGACAAACTGCTCAGTGGAGCTCAGACTGGCTATGTAAGTAACAAAAGCCTCTAATTTATTTGTGTAAAATTACTCCAGTATTTCATCCTGGAAAGAAACAGTTTGACTCAGATTGGCCTTGACTGAGACAGAGAACTATTACATTAATTTAACTTATTAATATATGTAACACTTTTTCTGTTTGTTTTTTATCATCTTAACAACTTCAAGGGCAGAGTAATTCTCAGCCCACCATCTAGTTATTTATTAGGCCTCCTGTAATAATAGACAGAATATGAAGTAATTTTTTATGTTGTGACTAATAGTAACTTTGATGAATTTTGCATGGTTAATCTACATTTATCTTAAATAAATGTTAAAAAGGCTTATGTCCAATATTTTAAGCTCTCCAGTTTACATTTTCTAGTGCTTTGTGTGTGAATCTTACGAAGACACTCCCTACTCTTAGTCTAGCTCTTGGTTATCTTGCACAATCCCACATTTCCTCAAGAGGTAAATAACAAGGCGATCGGGTGCTAAGGGGAGGAAATAGAGTAGGCCAGTGTGTTTTCTGGGTTGTTCTGGGCCTGGGGTCTGAAGTTGGCTTTTCTGACTTGTGTTAATTTTCAGCTATTACCAGTTTCCCATTTTTCTAAAAAAAAAGTCGTCTTCATATTTTTAGTCCCACTTTCCAGAGGTAAAGCCATGTTTTAAAAAATGCTTTATATTGACAGATGATAGATTTAAAAATTGCACTTAATTCTCACTAACTAAATGACATCTGTGTAACCAGCACCTCCAGATCCAGAAACAGACCATTACCAGTACCCTCGTGTCCCTTTCCAGTCACAAACCTCTCTTCACCAAGGAACTATTTTGACTTCTAACAGCATGAATTGGTAAACCACTTTTAACTATATCTACTTTCAGTTCCCGTGATGGTTATCACTCTTAATGCCACAATTATTGTTCTCTTTCTTTTTTAAAAACTTCTTTATTTTCAACTCATTTTAGACTTACAGGAAATTTGCAAAATTGTACAGAGTTTAATTATATCCCTCAGCCCATTTCTCCTAGTGTTAACATTTTATATAACCATAGTGTAATTATCAAGAACAAGAAATTAAAATTGGTACAGTATTATTGACTGAACTCCAGGCCTTATTTGAATTGCACCAATTTTTTTTCCACTAATGACATTTTTCTGTTTCAGGATTCCACATTGCGTTTAGTTGTTACCTCTCCTTAGTCGTCTCTATTCTCTAACAGCCTTCAGGTTTTTTTTGTTATATGACCTTGACATTTTTGAAGAATGCCGATTATATATTTTTCAGAATGTCACTCTATTTGTGTTTATTTATTGTTGTCTCTGACTGGAGTGTGGTTATGCATTTTTGGTAAAAATACCACAAAAAATTGATGGGTCTTTCTGTTTTTCACTGGGCTTCCTGTCAAGGGGTTCATCATGTCACATTTTATCAGTAGTGTTATTTACCTTTGTCACTTGGTTAAGTTGATGGCTGCTTGGTTTCATTTTTTTACATCTAAATCTCTAATCATTTTAGAGTTTATTCTTATGTGTTGTGTGCGATCGATCTGATTTTATCTTTTTCAAAATGATTATATAGCACCATTTATTAAAAAGGTAATCTTTTCAATTGATACGGAAAAGCATTTGGCAAAATTCAACACCCTTTCATGATAAAAACACTCAGCAAACTCGGAGTAGAAGGAAACTACCTCAACATAATAAAGGCCATAATATGAAGAGCCCACAACTAACATTATACAATGATGAAAGACTGAAAGCTTTTCTTCTAAGTTCCGGAACAAGACAAGGATGTCAAAAAAAGAAAAGACAATGATGTCCATGTTCACTACTACTATTTAATGCAATACTAGAAGTCCTAGCCAGAGCAATTAGGCATGAAAAATCAATAAAAGGCATCTAAATGGGAAAGGAAGAACCAAAATTACCTCTGTTTGCAGATAATATGATCATATATATATATATATATATATACACATATAAGAACTAATAAATTCAGTAAAGTTTCGGGATAAAAAAAGTCACAAAACCAGTTGCATTTCTATTCATTAACATAGTGAACAATCTGAAGAGGAAATTAATAAAGCAGTTCCATTTAGGATAGCATGAAAAAGCATAAAGTACTTGGAAATAAACTTAACCAATGAGGCAAAATACTGGTACACTGAAAACTACAAAACATTACTGAAGGAAATTAAAGAAGACACAAATAAGTGGACAACCCGTGTTCATAGACTGGAAGACAGTATTGTTAAAATATCAGTACTACACAAAATGATACACAGATTCAGTGAAATCCATATCAATCCCAACAGTGTTTTTTTGGTATGGGATTTTTTTTTTTTTTTTTGCAGAAATAGAATATTTGTCCTAAAATTCATGTAGCATCTCAGGGGACCCCAAATAGCCGAAGCAGTGTTGAAAGAGCAGAACAAAACTGGAGGACTCACACTTCCCAATTTCAATCCTTATTGCAAAGCTACAGTAATAAAAAAATGTGGTACTAGCATAAAGACAGACACATACATCAGTGGAATATAATAGCCCAGAATAAACCCTTGCATAGATGGGCAAATGATTTTTGATGAGGGTACCAAGATCATTCAATGGGAAAGGAACTGTCTTTTCAACAAGTGATGTTGGGGAAACTGAATAGCCACATGAAAGAGAATGAGGTTGGACCTTACTTCATACCATATACAAAAATTAACTCAAAATGAATCAAAGACCCAAACTTTAAGAGCTAAATCTATAGAACTCTTAGAAGAAAACATAGGAAGAAACTTAATGACATTGGATTTGAAGTCCTATATGTCATTTTTGTTCTTTTGTTGCTTGTACCTTTGGTGTCCTTCTCTACCTGCTCTTAAGATCTCTTTCTTTTTAGTGTTTTGCTGTGTCTGGGTATATTGTTTTTGTTTTGTTTTTTAATTGGAGGTCATTGTGATATCTGAATCTGAGGATTTTTAGAAGACCTTTTTTTTTTTCAGAGTCTAGGGCTAGATAGAGACATTTTCTTGTCTTGTCTTTGCTGGTGACTGATTTCCTTCCACCATCTCTTACCCTTTAGTCCATCTTTTCAGTGAGAATGTGTGAAATGGGGTACCAGCCTCAGTTCCAACTCTTTACTTCATGTAGTTCCCAAAGACCTTGTCTCTTGTCACTTTAGAGCCATTAAAAGCCAAATGTTTGGTTATTTATATTGTCAAATTCCTCCATAGCAGCTGAAAGTTTTGTTTCTTGTGGGCTCAGCATTTGAGAGGATATTTATTTTAATTTATACATACCTAGATGTTTTGGTAAGGAAAAGTTTACACATCATTTATTTCACTATTTTTGCCAGAAATGAAAGAACAATTTTTTTTTGTATAATTTCCTTCTATTCTTTTTCTTTTCCTTTTCTGAAATTTCTTTTTAGTTGGACATTCTGGATTGGTATTCTAATAATTTTCAATTTTTAAAAAACTTTTTGTTCTACTTTGTGGGAAATTTTCTCAACCCTTCCTTTGCTTGCTTTCTCTCTATCTCTCCCTCTTCTCCCTTCTTCCTTGTTTTCTTTTTTATTTTATTTATTTATTTGTTGCTTTCTATTTTGTTCTGTCTACTGTTTTGTTCATTTGATCTCTTCATTTCACGTTAGAGTCTTTCCTCAATTGTTCAGTAAACTTTGGTCATCTGTTCAGATTCGAGAGTGAGGCAATCAAAAGCTGAGTAACAACTCTGTCCGTGTGAAGTTGTTAACTGCAAATCTTTCGGTTAATTTTTTCAATTACAGTTAGCATTCAGTATACTCATATGTTAGATTCAGAGTGGTTAGACATTTCTCTAACTAATGACGTGATCTCCCCAGTAAGTCTAGTACCCACCTGACATCATACATAGTGATTACAGTGTTGTTATTGCCTGTATTCCCTGTGCTGTACTTTACATCTTAGTGACTATTTTGTGATTACTAGTTTGTACTTCTTAATCTCTTCACTTTTTTCACCCGGCCCCTCATCCTCCCTCCCCATGTGGCAACCATCAGTTTGTTCTCTGTATCTGTGAGTTTGTTTCTTTAACTTCGAGTCTTTTTTTTTTTTTTTTTTTCCTTTTTTTTTTTTTTTTTTTTTTTTTTTTTTTTTTTTTTTTTTTTTTTTT
>PVJL010008199.1:0-47646 GCA_004026885.1 Lyroderma lyra | reverse complement strand
CTGGTCCCCTGCTAGATTGGCCAGTGTTCTGGAAGCTGATTTTGGGAAGAGAGATGAAGTCCAGTGTTCAGCATGTAAACCTTTAATCTCTTTGTGGAATGATATGACACAACCCCTGTGTGTACCTGTCTGGTTTAGTGTCTTAAGGTTAACCACTTGTCTCTTGCTGGGGTGCAGGACAGTTTCTTGGCTACCTGGTAAAGCTTCTGGGTGAAAACTGTTCCTCATTCAAACTTAAGCCAATATTTTTGTTTTCAGCGCCAACCCAGACCCCTGCCTTCAGATTCTTAAGCCTTTCTGTTGTGCTTGCTCTTACTGGTTTCATACTCACACCCACCCTCACATGCATGGGTTTGACTTGTTCTGTTTTACCAAGCCAACTCTATTCAGCAATCCTCTGCCTGGCTTCAAAAAGCTTTATTTATGTCTCTCATCAGCTGCTGTCACGTTTCATGGTGTGTGTGTGTGTGTGTGTGTGTGTGTGTGTGTGTATTTTGATGGGTGTATCCTTTTTTAGTCCTTTATCATCATTTTAATGTAGCTTTGGGAGAGAATGGGTATAAACCTTTGTGTTTATATTTAACAAAGAAAACTTTAAATACATTTTCATTATGTTATATTCACTTTAAAATAGTATTGTTATAAATTCAGAGATTTCTTGTATCTTCCCTTTCCACTAATGCTTATTTCAGTTTCCTATCATGGGTGAAGAGTGGAAGGATCGGTGAATATAGGAGGGAATGTAGAAGGGCAACAGGAGAGACAAAGAAGGGGAAAAGCAGGTTCCTTACTTAAAGGATGGGAAGCTTAGCTGTTGGTACCAGTGAGGCTTTAATAAGGTAATATCGCCATCTTCTGGCTTTTTAAAACTGTTGCTAGAATTTTATCTGGGACTCCCACATGCAACCAGCTAACGTTCATTATGTGTCAATTTTAGTGAATATGGTCTTATTTAGTTGTCCTCTATCCTGTTGTAGAAAAAATTCTTTAACTAGGACTTGATTTTAATGTAATAATTAAGTCTTTTCAAGCTCCTTAAGAGGATTCTATCTAAAGTATTATGAAACTGATACCCTATCTCTCTATAGCTCAGATGATTATTTCTACTTATATTATGAAAATAGAAGTATTATTTCTGTGTGAAGGAAAATACAAAAATTTAAAAATTAGTGTGTTGTATAGGTAGTTTGTGTTTGTGGTATAAAATACAGAATATATAATGGGTGTAAGTAGCTCATCCTACCACGTCATTAAAATTAATAAAAGAAATGTGTTATTCCCATTCTTTGCCATATATTCATCTAGTTCCTTTGCCTCCGAGTTAGTCCTTTTATATAAATGTTAGAATGGTACACATACTTCTCTATAACTTGCTTCTTTTTACTGAACAATTTAAATTGAAGGACATTCTGTATCAGTACACAATGAACTCCCTCATTTCTTTTTTTTAGATCATGACTTGTTTAACAAGTCTCCTATTGAAAAACAGTTAGGTTTTAGTCCTTTGCTGTAAAGATGATACCATAGTGGACCCAGCAATTTCTCTTCTAAGTATCTATCTGAAGAAAACAAAAACAGTAATTTAAAAAGTTATGTGCACTCTTACGTTCATTGTAGCATTATCAAGATAGCAGAGATAGAGGCAACCTTAGTGTCCATCAGTAGATGAATGGGTAAAGAAAGTGTGTGTGTGTGTGTGTATACAAGATCGGACAATTAATATCATGAACTCATCCTAGAAAAAGTGCTACATACATTGTTGAATACCACTACGGTCACCTTCAAAGTACTCCCTTGGGAAGCTATGCATCGAAGGTAATGCCTAGTCCACCCTTCAAAGCAATTTTGGAACTCTTTTTTTCAGAATGGCAATCAGAGCTGTCATCGTACCCAAAATGACACCTTGCCAAGTTGTTTATATACAGTGTTGCCAATGCAAGTGTATGGTGGCAAGTTCACAAACTTAATTTGTCAGATTCTGGGGACAATGACAACTCTGATGGCCATTCCAGAAAAGAGTTCCAAAATTGCTTTGAAGGGTGGACTAGGTGCTAGCATTGGTGCATAGCTTCCCAAGGGTGATTGTAGTGATAAGCAGTGAGGTATGTAGCACCTTTTCTAGGATGAGTTTGCAAAATTAATTGTTCCACCTCATTCATATATATATGAATATTACTCAGCCATAAAAATAGATGATTTCTTGTCATTTGTGACAAATGGATGGACCTAGAGAATATTATGCTAAGTGAAATAAGTCAAACGGGGAAGGATATATAGCATATGATTTCACTTGTATAAGATATCTAAAAACAAAACAGATACAGACTTATAGAGAACAAACTGATGGTTGCCAGGGATGAGGTGGGTAGGATGATGGATGAAAAAGGTGATGGGGAATAACCGGCACAAACTTCAGTTACAAAATAAATAAGTCATGGGGATGTAATGTACAGCATAGAGAATATAGTCAATAGTATTGTAATAACTTTGTACAGTGACATGATTACTAGATTTATTGCTGTGGTTACTTTGTAAGGTATATAATTGTTGAATAACTGTTGTACACCTAGAATTCACAGATTATAATACCATATATCAACTATAATAAAATGTTTAAAAAAATATGCACAGTATTTTAAAAAATGACACCATAGTGAGTATCCGTGTGTGTGTGTGTGTGTGTGTGTGTGTGTGTGGTTTCATATGACTATAGAGAAAAACTCATGATATATTCATTTATAATTTATATAAATATAGTGAAGTTACCTTCTGTAAAAATTGTACCAATTTATTTTACCACAAGCAAGGTAGGAAAAACTGTTATTCCTTGTTCTTCTCAATACAGTGAACTGGTATCAATATATATTTTTAATTCTTTTATTAGTCTTTTACAATTATTAAATGTAATAGGCTTTAAAATGTTCATAAGAAACATTTAAAACTGTAATATGGAAAGTTCTACTTGGTTTTCTTAAACCTTTTAAAAATATTTTTATTAAAATATAGCTAATACATAATATTATATTAGTTTCTGGTATATACCAGTTATTCGATGTTTATATACTTAAAGAAGTAATCACCATGATAAATCTAGCAGCTCTCTGACACTGTGCCATGCTACCACAGTATTACTGACTGTACCTCCTGTGCTGTGCATGACATCCCCATGACCTGCTTCTTACCTGGAAATTTGAACCTCTTACTCCCCTTCACCTCTTAATTTTTCAATTACAGTTGACATTCAGTATTATATTAATTTTAAATGTACAGCATAGTGGTTAGACATTCATATAATTTAAGAAGTGATCCCCCTGAATAGTCTGGTACCCACCTGGCACTATACATAGTTATTACCATATTAATCATTAGATTCCCTATGCTGTACTTTACATCCCCATGACTGTTTCATAACTACCGATTTGTACTTCTTAATCACTTCACCGTTTTCACCCCACCCAGCAGTCCCTCCTCCCCCCACCCCGCAGTCCCTCTCCATCTGTCACCCATCAGTTTGTTTTTTGTATTTAAGAGTTTGTTTCTGTTTTGTTTGTTCATTTATTTTGTTCTTCAGATTTCACGTGTAAGTGAGATCATATGGTATTTGTCTTTCTCTGTCTGACTTACTTCACTTAGCATAATATCTTCCACTCATGTTGTTGCAAATGGTAGGATTTCATTCTTTTTATGGCCAAGTAATACTCTGTTTTATATCCACATCTTCTTTATCCATTTGTCTATTGATAGGCACTTGAGTTGCTTCCACATCTTGACTATTGTAAATAATGTTCCAGTGAACATTGGGGTTCATATATTGTTTTCAATTTAGTGTTTTTAATTTCTTTGGATAAATTCCCAGAGTGGAGTTGTTGGGTCATAAGGTAGTTCTAGTTTTAATTTTTTGAGGAACCTGCAAACCGCGTTTTGTAGTGGCTGCACCAATTTGCAATGCCACCAACAGTGCATGAGGATTCCCTATTCTCCACACTCTCACCAGCACTTGTTGTTGGTTGATTTATAGGTAATGGCCATTCTGACAGGTGTGAGGTAGTATCTCATTGTTGTTTTAATTTGCATTTCTCTGATGGGTAGTGACATTGAGCATTTTCATGCAAGGGCTGCCCAGAAAGCATGCAGCCGTGTAATATGAAAGATAGAGGCATCTGTGGCTGGATTTTTTTCTGGGCAACGCTCATATGTCTGTGGTCTTCTCTATGTCTTCTTTAGAGAAATGTCCTGTGCCCATTTTTTAACTTGCTGATTATAAAATTGTTTTATTTTCATTTGAATATAAATTAGGTATTTATATAAGTATAGTGGTGTTCTGAATGAGAATTGTAAATTACGGTATTTTCTTCACAGATTGCTTCTTTTTGATTACTCTCATTTTTGTGTTCTTGGCCTCTTGAATAAATTGAACACTTTATGCTTGCATAGTTTTCTGTGTAGTACTTCGTGTGTTAATTTATATTAATACCCAAGGGATATTTTAAAAACTCATTTAGCCGATTGTGATGGATCAAATAAGGATAAGTCTTAACGTTTGTAAAGCTACGTTAATCTGAAAATGAGATTTTGTTGAGCATATATGCAACAAGTGATCTAATCCATGTAGTGATTGGGCATAAGTGAATTCATGGTTTAAAATTTGGCCTGTACCACTTGATAAAATAACTTTTTGTTAAGTCCTTGGCAGGGTCTTAAAATATGATTTTGTTCTAAATTTGGATGATCCCTTCTAATGTTGCTTCTTTGGATAGGGCAGAAATGTTTTCTCTCTAAGACTTTTGTTTTCAATAATTAAGAACAAATAATAAATGTTATGATCTATGAATATGTTTGAAACAAAAGTATCCCTTAGGTTTTATTGTGGAAGCATGTATAAAAACATGTCATTAATCCAGTTTTGCCAGGGAATGAGGGAAGAATTTTTTGGGGAGTGAAGAATTCTACTTTAGTGAATTTACTTGGTGAAATATAATTCTATGTCTGATTTTTCTGTTGGTATAGTTTAGTATTAAGCTGCCAGTTGTCAATTACTTTGTCCATGTACATCTATAACTGTGCCTGGCCCATTTGCTCCCTTTCTACCAAATATAATTGTCTTTGCATCTGAAAAATCAAGGTAAGCAAATTTAATAAAAATTTTATATTAAATTAATAAGGTGAAGGAGGGCCTGAGGACTTGGGTTACTAACTAGTGTATGGGTTTTATGAAAGCTAATTTGAGAGCTGGGGACATTTTTTTGCTTGTTTTTGAGCTTTGAGTTTTTCCAGTGGGTTAAGGTTGTTAGATAAATGAATTATAGATGGTGAATATAAACTTATCTGATATCGTCCAGAAATGAGTGTTTCAGTTACTATATTATAGAATATAGCTGATATTGCTATCTTTTTAAAAGAACTAGGACACAGATAATTTTTACTTAAACATTGGTGAATATAATTTAGTCTCTCTAGTTCAGCTCTATACTTAAGGTTCCATATAAATCTAATAATTCTTTTATCTATTTCACAAAAGTATGATTGTGGGATTTTGATAAGTATTTCATTAAATCTGTAGATTGCTTTGGGCAAAATCAGCTCTCTACTTAAAATCTTTCCGAGATATTCCACTAATCTGATTTAAAAAAAGAAAATCATGTCTTGCATGATCTGGCTTCCAACCTCATTTCTTAGTGGCCCTCCCTCTTGAGGCCTTGTTTTCAGGTACATAGATCTTCCTTCAGGTCCTGGTATTTCCGGTAGGGTTTTCCTCCTCTGAGCAGTCCACTATGATGGTTGCTCCTTTATGTTTATCACCTAAGAAAAAGATATATACTATCAGGGGTTCCCTGGTGGTGCAGTGGCTGGGCTTCGGTGCTCTCAATGCTGTGGCCTGGGTTCGATTCCCAGCCAGGGAACTACCCGCTGCCCCAAAAGATATATACTATCGCTTTCTATGAAATATCTTCTAATTCATACCACTTACCAAAAGTTATTGTAGTTGACTCCGAGAGGTAGGATTATGGCTGATAATTGTTTCTTACTTTATTGTTTTGTATATTTCCCAAACTTTGAAACATGAGCATGTATTTAAAATTAGTAATATCTTCCATTTAAATATGCTGCCTTTGCTGAAATTTAATTTTTAGTAGCATCTTTTTCAGCAGTGTTACAAAGTCTGCAAACCCTGACTCAAGTAATTTCAGTTCTACACATTTATTTATAATTGTTTTTGCTTTTTTGCTGTATTTTGATTCATGTTGTACCATTTTAAAAGCCTTTGTGGCCAGAGCTGCTAAATTGTGATTGGAAAGGAAAAGGGCCTGCAGTTTGAGGCCATCTGTGGGAGTTACATTGTCTGAAACTGACAAGATCCTGGCAGATGGTGAGGTCACAAAGATTGACTTTTGGAGCTTGACATAATGTGTTCATGAAGATGGAAGAAGAAATCCGATTTATTTTTTTAACCAACAGGAAACTTGGTGGCAAGAAGAAGTGTACAGTTGTTGAGTCTGGAAAAAACATAATGCATCAGTGCACATGACCGGTACTGCCAAAGCTGGCAACTTCTGGAAACATTCACTACTGTGTTTATTTACTTTCTGGACATTTGACTTAAGTCAAATAATGCAAGTAATTTTTAGCTTAAAGACAATGTAAAAGAAAGACAAAGGCCTAAAAAATACTTAGAAATATATATTTTTTTAAATTAAAAGGTTATAAGCTGTTGGTCAAAGCCAGTACAGTATACTTCTTCATTTTTAATTGAATGAAGCAAAGATCTCTGTCACAATCCCATTTCTTTTTGTAACATTTACCTTAATGTAATTTTATATAATTTAGCTACATTTGAAGGTTTATGCTTTCTGTTTCTCTCATATATTAGGATGTCTCCAGTGCCTGATTTAGTGTCTCACACATAGTGGGTGTTCAGTATTTGCTGGATGAATAAATAAATTAATGAATGAAGTTATTGCCTACTTCTCTTAACTTTAGGAGAGTTTTTCTTAACCACAATAAAACACTTTTTTCTTGTTTGACATTGGATTTATGCTCTGATATTTTTCACTTCTACTGTATGCGAATTATGTATCATTTATTTTGGAGGAAGAAACGTTAATTTGTCATAAATCAGTGAACCGCTTTTCCCCCTAATATTGATTGAGTGCTAACCTTGTGCTAGGCAATGTCTTAATATTTCATGTCTTGACATATTTCATTAAGTAGATATGCTGTCACTGTTTTGTAGATGAAGAAATTGAGGCACAGGATGTTAAGGTAAATTTGCTCAAGAAACTTGTGCACTTTGGCTTTTTCAAACATGTATCATTCAGGTACTGTTTAGAGGTTCCAGTTTTTTGTGCTAGCTCTGGCCAGAAGATAACACAGGAAATACTAAACAAAATTATATTTTGTTTTGTCTAGCTCATTTATGCGGCTAAGCAGTATTTTTATTGGTAGCCTATTGCTATAGTGTGCTGAAATAGTAACACTGTTATGCCACTCAATGACACTGTATAACCCTTTAAAAATATAATAATGTATTGAATACTGAACATAGTAATAAGGCCGATGCATGGAGAGAAGCAACTCTAGCCATTACAAACGTACTCTGGACATGAAGAAACGAGAAAGGAAAAAGGACATTTACTGGCCAAGTCTATTAGCCCAGCCCAAGAATATCTGCTTTTATTTCATTGGCCAGAATTATGTCATACAGTCAGTCTGTCTGAGAGGGAAACTGAGAATACAGTATTTTTAGTTGGGCACATTGCCACCTTCAGCTTCTCCGAAGGAAGAAGAAAAGGATACTGGGTAGGCAACAGTATCTGCCCTAGAATGACATAGCAAGCTTCTAAAATTTAACAGGTATTTTGGATGGAAAAGACGTTATTGTTTTTGTTAAAACTACATTTCAGTAAGTCATTAGGTAATCTTAAAAAGACTTAAAATTGAAATTTTTGTGATTATGAGTATTCAGTGTTTATATGTAAACTGGAGGGTATTTGGCACATTGACTTGGTGGATTTGATGATTTTTCACTTCCGTTGTATCTAATTTACTCCTGCTATAACCCTGGAAATCTTTACATGCGGACACTGAAGCTCAGAAGTTAAGTCACTTGGTCAAGGTTCCAGCCAATATGTGTCAGAGCTGTGCACTTTGCTGACAATGCTGCTTTATTTACTAGAGGCATACTTAAGCAAGACACTTACAAGTCGTTATTTTGTTTTTTCTATTTCATTAGTTCTTGCTCTTTCTTCCTCCTTTGGATTCCCACTGATTTATTGACTGATTGATTTATTTTATGTGGGTAGTTCCCTGGCTGGGAATAGAACCCAGGCCGCAGTGTTGACAGCGCCAAAGCCTTAGCCACTACACCACCAGGGAACTCCATCCCACTGATATTTTTAAGTTGATTGCTTAATAAATGAAAAGAAATAAAAATTTACCTGTAGGTACTATATCTGCTACACTTTACAAGTTTTATTATTTTCATTGTCATTCAGTTCTAAGTATTTCAAGTTTCCTTAATTCAGGGGTTGTTAGAGCCAATAATATGTTTTTATTTTCTAAATATATAACTTTTAATTGTTTTTTTAATAGCTGATTCCTAATTAAAATACATTGTGAACAGAGACCATACACTGTAGAATATTATTCTTTGAAGTTTGTTACTACTTCTTTGGTGATTTTCTGTGAGAACCAGTTTTGTAAATATGATCTTAAAGAGACGTTTCATATATATTAAGAACAAAGTTCTGTGTAGATCTATTAGCTCAAACTTGTGCACTTTGGCTCTTTCATACATTTATCATTCAGGTAATATTTAGAGGTTCCAGTTTGTGCTAGCTCTAGCCTGAAGATAACACAGAAAATAATTGATAAGTGTAAAACAGTTCCACTGTAGGAACTTGATTTTCATATTAGGTCATGATAAACATTGTGAATAAATCTGCAGCTCTAGTGGGAAAGGGAAAATCAAAATTGTAGTTCAGTTCTTCCTTGGATTTTTAAATTTATGTTTTCTTTATCATTGAAAAAGTAAATATAAACTTGGTGTTTTACTGAAAAGTCAAAACATCTCTTTTTTCCCCCACAAAGTTTTCCTTGTGGTTTCAAATCCTAGCATACAAGGCAGACATTTGGGGCCTCCATTTTTTTCAAGTCCGTACTGTTTTATCATCGTTTCAGGATTAAGTTTTACTTTATCTTTCTCCTTATTAATATCTTACTAAAGTTTTAATTTTAAAATAATTTAAAATAAGAGGAACGTTGTAAAAATAGGACAGAGAACTCCTGAGTACCCTGAATACCCTTTACCCAGATGCCTCACTTGTCAGCGTTAGGCACATGTGCTTTATCATGCCCACAGTCTCTGTCTGTACAGATGATGTATTTTTTTCATCAGTTGAGAGTAAGTTGCTGTTATCATCCCTTTCACTCCTAAATATTTTGGTGTATTTTATCTAAGAACAAGGACACTTACTTAAAAAAACAAAAACAAAAATAATTCTGTGATCAAAAACAGCAAATGTAACATTATAACAATACTATTATCCACCTGTGGGCCATATTTTGATTTCTCAATAATGTTCTTTATTGCATCTATTTCTTTCTGGTCCAGAGGCCAGTCCAGGAACATGGGTTGAATTTAATTTTCATGAAACTTTAGTCTTTTTAAATCTGGAATGTGTTTTAGGCTTCTTTTGTCTTTCATGACACTAACATTTTTGAAGAATTCAGGCCATTATTTTACAGAATGTCCCTCAATTTAAATATCTCTCATATTTCCTCATGATTAGATTTTTTTTGGCGGGAGAGGGGGTGGTTCTCTGTCTGGGAGTCGAACCCATGCCGCTGCTTTGACAGTGCCAAAGCCTAGGCACTACACCACCAGGGAACCCCCCTCATAATTAGATTTTGATTACGCATTTTGGGTAGAAATACCTCAGAAATGATACTCTGTCTAGTCAGTGCGCTTGAGGAGATGCAGGTGTTGGTTTATCCCATTGTCGGTGGTCATTTAGAGGCTTTTGATCCTTTTGACTCAAATGTTCAAATGTGTCAGGTTTCTTCACTGTAAAATTTGAATTAGTATGTATTTTGTAGGGAGATACTTCAATAATATATAAATATAATTTTTTTCCCAGCAGCTCTCATCCACTGATGTCAGCATCTACTAATGATTCTTTCCTAATCAGTTATGGAAAACCACAAATTGGTGGGTTTCTGTGTCATTCCTTTATAATTGTTGGTATTGTATTGCAAAGAAGAGTTTTCCCTTCTTCCTCAGTGTTTGTTTACATCAGTATGGACTCCTGGAATATTATTTTATTCAGTGGGTTTATAGTCTTTCTGTTTAATCTGTTGCTATCAGTATATACTTGGGTGCTCACTAGTCCAGTTGTAGGCCCTTTAAGCTGAATATTTTTGATATGTCTCTATCATTTTTTGAGCCCTTCCTTACTTTAAGTATAATAAAATATTCTAGATACATCTTTTACATTTCCTTCTGCATCCCTGGAATTTGCTATTTCTCAAGGAAGTCCTGGCGTTTCTTTCACTGAGTTGTGTCAAACAACGTAGAGTAATAATACTATTTCAAAGCCCAGGTTCTGTCACTTGTTAGCTGAATTAGCAGAGTTGATTTGGTCAAAATATTTAACCTCTAAACTCTAATTTTTATCTGGAAAAGGAGGATTAAAATGGTACATATCTTACAGTTTTGTTGTGGTGATTACTTTAGATAATTCATTTAAAGAACAATGTATGTCACATAGAAAACATGACATAAATGTTGTCTATTATTATTATTACATTACTGTTTCCTCTCTTTTCCTTCTTTAACAGGATGTCCTTTTAAAGAATTATTGAAGACAGAAGTTTTTTATTTTTGCTTTTTAATGGCTTTTCAGAATTTTAAGTCGAATACAATTTGACATGACGGCAAAAAATGTAAGTATTGGTAAATTTTTAAATGTATTTTTAAAGTGAATTGTACTTTGTCCTACAGGTAATTATTCTTCACCATTCTGATTAATCAAATTCAATTTACTGGCATTAATTTATAATTGTTTTTGTTTATGCAAAGAATGGATAGTAAACTTTACGGCCATATAGTACTCAAATGAGCATGGTAGCATTCTTATAAATTGCTGCCAAGTTGCTCCTTCTCAGCAGTTGCAGAATTGCTATCTGCAGAAAGTTTCCTGCCCTGCTTCTTTGCTGGGCACTATAATAAATACTACTTGCTGGGGAGTTCCTTAGCCATACTGAGAAAATCATTATTTTCTTCGGCTCAGTTTTTTCTTTTGGATTTACTCAGGGAAGAGTGTATACTCAGACGTTGTTCAGAAGAAGCTTGCTATTCTCCATGACATTATTCCTGAGGACCTTAGACCTGAGGTGTTTGGAAGAAGTTACTCAATGTTTTTGTTTGTTTGTTTTGTTTTTCTTTTGCTTGAGACTGTCATTTCTGAAACTTCTTTTCAAGTTACATTTTTATTGTCACCCTTTATTAATGGATTGGTTTCCAGTTACGGTGAAGGATTATGCCGAAAAATAAATACTAAAACTGCAGGGAAATAACTCACTATAATTGCTTTACTGTTCTCAGATTATTATGTTGGAATCTTTTATTACAGGTTACAGAAACAAGCTTAGATACCTTAAACAAAAAGAGAATTTATTGTAACGATACAGGGATGGCTCAAGGAATTCATTAATAGAAATTTAGTTGGGCCCTCAGAAAGATCTGAGTCCAGGAACTTGAAATCTGCCAGGATTTGAGGTAGTATTTGTTTTCCATTTCTCATCTCTGCTTATCTCTGTTCATCTGCCTCATTGCTCTGTCTGCCTGCAAATAATCTTCCTTGGTTCTCCAGTCAGCATCCCAATCTACATGTTACAGAACCAGCCTGTTCAGAGAGAGAGAGAAAAAGGATGAAGGCAGCCTGACAGATTCTGTGTGCCTATGTTAGCTCCAATTTCAGACTTCTTGGGAAGGACCACGGCCACTACTCAAGTCTGACATCCACTAGTGGTTTGGTCAGTTGTGACCAGGAGAAGCAAGCATTATGTTGCGTAAAAGGGTCTCCCTATGCCCACAAAATAGTTCTAAATACAACCCATTATACATCCAAAGAGTAGCATATTTTTTATAAAGAAATCCTCATTACTTATCTCTGTTTTTCTATTACTAACCTTGCTTTTAACCTGCATTAGTAACTATAAGCAGACGAGATCGGGCGTGTTCAGGGTGGTATGGCTGTAGACAGTAGCTATAAGCAGACATAGATGATACTTCATTAACCTTTATTTAATTTTGTTAGGATAAATTATGAGGTGTAGTCTGCTTTAATCTAAGACTCTTGTATGTATTTGTTATAAGTGCTGTTTGGAGAAAAGAAGAAGGAAAATTTTAGTCTGTATTAGGAATTTTCTTGCAGGATGTGACCTTGATTTTTCTTTCCTTTAGAAAAAAATAGAATATAAATGTTATCCTGAGCAACAAGATGTTTAACGTTTAAATAGCAAGTATATTTTGGCTTAAAATTTACCTTGAATCAAATCTAACTTTCTTAGCAGTATTTATAGTTTGCTATATTAAAAGTTGTTTCCTGAAAGTAACATAAAAGTATTCAAACCAGTGGTAATTATTCATCCATTATCTTGTCTGTATATTTGGAAGAAATCAAATAATGAACAACATGTTTCTCTTTCTGCTCTAGCAACCTACAGGGACAGGTATTAGTGATGAGCTGACCCTCTTCTGATACTCTGGAGTTAGGGACACGGAGAAGTCCAGCCTCAGGTGGCGCTGAAACATGGGAAAGACTGAAATATCCAGTCAAGTTTCCTAGCCATTCTTCAGTAGATAAGAACATTTTTGTGGCTTTTAATATGTTTTGTTGGGATACTTACTAAAAGGATCATATAACCAACCAGTTTACAAGACCATAAGCAGTTCATTCTCCTTGTTCCCTTCCCCATTTTCTGCCCACAAATATACGTGCCAACACTGTTCTAGGCTTCTGGTTTCTTGGGGCTTATACTGGAGTGAGAGAAGACAATAATTTTATAATGTCAAGTAATGATAAATGTTATGAAGAAAAATAAAACAGGGTAGTAGGAGAGAGAGAGTGATGGGAATGAGGGAGTGCTCTTTCAGCTGGCTGCTCAGAAGAGTCCTATTTAAGGAAATGACATGTAGACAGAGCAGTGCCCTTGAGTCTCAGCCCAAGAAGCAGCAGCAGCCCACCATCTGTCTGTCTGGACAAGGAGCATTCCAGGTGGTGGCAGGAAACAGTGTGGTTGCTCAGGGAGCAGCAGTATGATCAGTTTATAGATGGAATGGAGTAAGCACGGGGGAGTGGTAGGAGATGAAGTCTGAAAGAAAGCAGGAGCCAGGTCACATGGAGCCTTGAAGACTGGGGTGAGGGCTGTGTCTTTTGGTGACAGTGAGGAGCTATTAGAGGTTCTGAGGATAGTTGCATGGCCTGACTTGGTATTTCTAAAAGTTTTGTTCTGAGTATTGAGTGGATAGACTGAAGAGAGGCGTAGTATTATAGTAGTATCTAAGAGAAGCACGGACTTGTTTGGTACTTATCCAAGCAGTTCAGACAACAGAATGTGGTGATTTGGGCTGAGCTAATGATGTTGGAGATGGGGGAAAGTGGCTGGATCTAGAATATATTTAAAGGGACAACCATCAGGACTTATGGAGTAATTATAATAGGTTATGGGGACAGAGAGGAAGTTAAATGAGTTAAATGGCTAGGTTGTTTAATGAAAAGAGGAACTCTTGGAGAAGTGTAGGATTTTGTGGAAAACTCAAAAATTGAGCATATTAAAGTTGAGGGATCTAAAAAATCCAGGGAGAGATTCTAGCGAGGCGGTTTGATAAATGACTCTGGAGCTCCGGAAAGCTTGGAGCTGGATATAGAATTTTGGAGTAATTTTATATTAAATTATTTTAAAGCAATGGGACTACATGAAATTGTATAATAAATTCATGGATAGTGAATGCATGAGGACCAAGATCTGAGCACAGGAATTATCCAGCGCCAAGGGAGAGAAGCACAAGGAGATTCAAGGAATGGCCAGAAGGGAAGTGTTATACTGATGACCTGGAAGCCAAATGAAGAAAGTGTTTCAAGAAGGTGGAAGTGGTCAGTTGTGTCACATGTCACTGAGAGGTGACTGTCAGATATGGAAGAGATTGCCCAGGTCTTACAGAGACATCATTAAACATATATATATATAGTTATTTACATCTTTGTTTTTTGGTTCTCATTTTGCACTTCTCTTTTGAGGACAGTTTTTTGTGAAGAGATGCTTTTGCTTTATGCATGCCATACTAGCTCTGTGATAGAAAGCCTGTTCAAAATAGTTTTAGGCAAAATGGGGAATGGATTGGTTCACATAACTGAAAGTCTGGAGTACTTCGGCTTCAAACACAAGTTAGAACACTTCTGGTTTTTTGGGGGGTTTTGGGGTTTTTTTGTTTGTTTGTTTGTTTTTGGTATGTGGGTAGTTCCTGGCTGGGAATCGAACCCAGGCTGCAGTGTTGACAGCGCCAAAGCCTTAAGCCACTACGCCACCAGGGAACTCCCTAACACTTCTGGATTCAGGGAATCAAATTATGGTGTCAGGACTGTTTCTCTATTTCCATCTCTTGCCACTATATGATGGTATAATAGCCTACATTGGCCTCAGAATTTTTTATGTCAGGAGAAGAGAAGGAAGTTTTATTTTTTAGCATTTATATTTCAGATTCCATAGAGAAGCTTTGGTTGACCATGCTTGGCTCACCTGCTTAGACAAGCCAGTGTGGAGAAGGAACTGGGTACCATAAAAAGCTAGGTCTGGGTCCCAGTCTCCTTTGGCTGCCATGACACAATTGAGGCTGTAAGGTCAGCTGTCACACCAGAACTACATGGATTGTGAGATGGATCATTTTTCAAAAGGAAGTTCTGCAGAGCTAACAATATGTTCTTTTTGTCTAGGGTACAATTGTTATCAGTAGCATCTAGTATCCTGTGGTATTCCTCTAGACCAGAAATACAGGTGTGTTCTAACTTAAGCTCACTTGGTATACAAAAAAGAATTTAAAAGTAAATTTGAGGTGCAATTTTTTGGGCCTTGTCAAAGAATCTTTTAAAACATATGTAAGCCATTGTACTCATTACAGATGAAGAAAACAAACTAGTCTAGAGATAATCAGCAAAATTTTGCTTGAAAAGTATCCAGGCATGTAATATGAAAAATAGAGCATTTATGGCTGGATTTTTTCTGGGGAGCCCTCGTATATAAACCAAATGTATGTATGTTACATATTTTTTAACAAAAATGAGATCATACCTTTTGCAATTTATTTAACTTAATCTCTGTGATGACCCTTTTCATGTCTTGGTATCTTTACAACAGTTTTCAAGGGCTGTTTTGTGTTATCATATGGACATTACACTGGTTTCCTAATATTGGCAATTAAGTTATTTGCTTTTTTTTTATTATTTCTTTATTTTTGCTTACTCATTGGATTATTTTTATGAGGCAAAGTGTTATGAAATTGCTGGCTCAAAGGACGTATGCTTTTGGGGGGGGTGCTTTTGATTCATGTTGCAAAATTGCATTTCAGAAAGATTACACTAATTTATATATTCATCAGTGGTGTGTGAGAGTGCCAATTCCATATCCTTTCTTTTTAATCTTTGCTAAGTTAATCAACAAAATTGCATGTGATTTATTATACCTCTCTGATTACTAATTAGGTCAAACTGGTATTCTATGTTTATTGATCATTTGCATTTCTCTTATGAATTGTCTACGTCTAGCTTGTCCAACCCACAGGCCACATATGGCCCAGGACGTGTTTGAATACAGCCCAACACAAATTCTTAAACTTTATTAAAACATTACAAGATTTTTTTGCGAACTTTTCTTTTAGCTCATCAACTGTGGTTAGTGTCAGTGCATTTTATGTACGGCCCAAGACAGTTGTTCTTCCAATATGGCCCAGGGAAGCCAAAAGGTTGAAAACCCCTGCTATGTCATTATTAAAGTGTTAAAAGCCATTGCCATTTGAATAACAGTTCATACTTGAATATTACATTTCCATTAACAAACATGTTCACATAATTATTTAATTTCACTAAGGAGCACTCTGAGTTGGTTGTACACATATGTATTGTCACTCGCATTTTGCAGTGACTGTTCCAAGATCACTTTACTTGTGAGCTGAACTTTGAGCACAGATAATCTCACTCTGAATTTTGTTTTCTTTCAGTTATGTCAGTCTGAAATGTTAAATATCAATGAAATTATAATGTTGTTATTAGGAAATATGGTTTGATTCTTAAAAACCGGGCTTGGATTTTTTTTTAATTCGATAGACATTTGCTGTTTGCTTATATTATGCAACACAGTGTTTGAATATCCAGATAGAAAACTTTTCTTAGAATCTTATTAAATGAAAAATTTTACATAAAATGAGTTTACTTTTTTCTCTTACTCTGTGAAACATTATCAAAAAATCTTTTATAAATAGATAGAATAAGGAAAGAATAACTAGTATTTTTAAATGCCTTTCCTACCCAGGGTTTTCTGTTCTCAAACAATCCGGTTTTTCTTTCAGTCTTTAAACTGTGAAGTGTTTTATAAAAGCAGAAATTAATACCTTTTTAGTTTAATTAAGTAAATTTTGGTAGTATTTATATAAGTTCTAAAGAAAAATACTTTCCCTCCATTTATGAGACCAAAATTAGCATGCCATATTGACTCACAATTAACCTTTATCCTTTTAGAGTATAGTTTGTGGGTTATTAAGGTGCAGGTGTACAGCAGCTTAAGAAGTTGGCAAATTCGTTTGCTGCTTCACTCTGCAGAAATTGGACATTAAGAGCAGGTGTTTAAACATAACAGTAACCCAGTAACTGTGAACTCTCGACTGTGAATACAAGTTTGTGGTTTTAGTTGAGGTTTTTGCCGTTATCTTTGTATAATAACAAAAAGTTATGGACTCATGTTTTTGAAGTTATTATAATACATGTATTAAGCAGTCACATTTTATTAAGCTTGGAATATATATTAAACTCTTGACTTTTACAAATTGAACACTTAATATTTGCAAGCAACTCTGGAGATCTATGCAGTGGTAATTTGTTGCAATTTTTGTTGCAAAGATTTACTGGACGTCTAATAGAGTATTTCTAAGAAGTTACACAGAATTAAGTATCTATACCATTTTCTCCATAGAATTAAGAAGCTCTGTTTTAGATATCTTTGTCTTAGCTGCTATCATAAAAATTTAGTATTAGATGCTAGAGATTGGTTTGCATCAGAATTACTTTTGCATGATGTGAATGGTATGTAGAAATATTTCTGGTAACACATTTCTTGACAAAAACAGCTGTTAGTAGAGCATTTGAATTAACAAATAATGAAATAATTAGCTCTTTTATAATGAAATTGTGAAGCATCAAATGAGTGCATATATAGAATATGTAATGTTAAAGCAGTGGGTAGTTTAAAACATAAGCCAAGTGTACAGATATAAAGTTACAAAGTATTGTGTGCTTTAAAATTCTTTCAGTGTATTAGTACTTTGTAAGGATAATTGAAGTACCAAATTAGCAATCATGTTTCAAGATTAAAAATCTGTAAGAATTAAAACAATAATATAATAGTAATAGTAGAATCATGTATTGGATACTTGCCACTTTGTGTCAAGTTTTCAAAAATAGAGGTTTTTCTCCTGACTCCATAAGAAAATTTTAAAACTGTGTTTAATGATACTGCCATATTCAGCTCTGATTCCAAGTAGTGCAGTGGACAGCACATTAAATCATGTAAATTGTCTAAATGTGAATTTATAAACACACTTGCTTATAGATATCATAATAATAATAATGAATGTTAACATGGGTTGAGCACTCTATGCAGTGCTTTACATGAATTATTCTACTTACTCTTTCTAACCACCTGAATAGGTAAGTACTTCTAGCACCCTCCATCTCCAATTTCCAGATGAGGAGACTGAGGTGTAGAGAGCTATCTTATGTGACTTGATCACAGCCACACACACAGTAGGCTTGATGAGCCAGAATATGAATCTGAGCAGTTGGACTTGAGCCAGTGGACCTCACCTCTGTGTTGTTGTGGTGTTAATGGTCTTTATTTGATCCGTTACATGTCATAATGTTGATTCTGAATAGTATCAGTATTCAGTATCAGTGATTCTGAATAGTAAAAATTAAGAGCAGCACTGAGGGTGAAATTATGGTATCTCTCCTGGCAACTTCATGGCTGCTACATTGCTCACTGTAGCAGCCCTGAAGTTGCCAAAAAAAAACCAGTAAAATATATAAACATAAGTTTTGCTCATAAGTAGCATTTTATTAATTTTTGCCTTAGTATGAACAATTCATATTTTTCCCATTTCAAGCAATATGGCAACATTTTCTTTTTAATCTTACTCCTCCAGTTGATATCATTAAAACATTTTTATGTGACTATTTTATATTTGATTGGACCTCTGGTGGAAGGTATAAAATAGCTTAATAAATGATCATGTAATACTAAAAATCTTCTTTTTAACTTTTAAAACTGTTTTATTCAGGTTGGTTTGAGTTCCACAAATGCAGAACTGAGAGGATTTATAGATCAGAATCTCAGTCCAACAAAAGGTAAGGACAGTTGAATAAAAATTTTCTACATTGAACTAGTTTTTATTGTATTTGTTTTATAAAACATGAGGTTACATGAATTGCTTTATGTAAAATAATATTTATATATTATTACTGCATTGTTATCATATATATAACTTGTATCATATATCAGAATTTCATTCTTTTTTGTAGCTAAATAATATTTCCTTGTATTTATATACAACATTTTCATTGTCCATTCATCTGTTGATGGTTAATCGGGGTTATTCCACCTTTGGCTGTTGTGATAATGCTACTATGAACATTGTTATCCATGTATCTGGTTGAGTTCCTGGTCTCAGGTTTTTGTTTTTCTTTTTTTATAATAGCCATCCTGGTAATTGTGACGTGATACCTCATTGTGGTTTTAATTTGCATTTTCCTAATGACTAGTAATGTTGAGCATCTTTTCATGTGCTCATTGGCCTTTTGTCCATCTTTTTTGAAGAAATGTCTATTTAAGTCCTTTGCCCATTTTTTCAATTGGATTGTTTGTTTTTTAGAGGTGAATTTTAGGAGTTCTTTATATATTCTGGATATTAATTCCTTTTGAGGTAGATGATTTGGAGATACATTCTCCCATTCAGTTGGTTGTCTTTTCACTTTCTTGATAGTATCCTTTGATGTGCAAAAGTTCATTTTGATGAAGTCCAGTTAGGCTATTTTGTTGTTGTTGTTGCTGTTTGTTCTTTTGGTGTCAAATCTGTTAAGTTGTTGCCAAATCCAGTGTCATGAAGATTTTCTCCAACATTTTCTTCTGAGAACTTTATAGTTTTAACTTTTTATCAATTGGCCATATATATGTGGGTTTATTATATCTTGATTAAAAACAAAAGCAAAAGCCTCTTTCTTCAACTTGATGTCTACTTCCAGCTCTGATTTGTTCTCCCCCTCATTATCAAAGTTCTTGGAAGAAGCTATACAATCCAATCCCCAACTTTCATTCACCCCTCTGCCCAGGGTAGTCTGGCTTTTGACTCCATTAATCCCTTGGAACTGCTCTTGGTTTTTGTCTTTTGCTTATCAGCATTTAACATTGTTAATGTGCCCTTTAAAAGAAAACTTTAAATTTTAGAACAGTTTTAGGTTTACAGAAAAATTACCAAGATAGTACAGAGAGTTTTCAAACTATTCATTTAGTTTCCCCTACTGTTAACATCCTACATTAGTATAGTACAGTTTTTACAAGTAATGAGCCAATCTTGATACATTAATACAAGTTCATCCTTTATTCAGATTTCCTTAGTTGTTAGCTAATGCCCTTTTCTGTTCCAGGAAAGTGTTCAGGATACCATATGACATTTCATGATCATGCATCCTGAGTCTCCTTTTGACTGTGACAGTGTGTCAGACTTCTCATATTTTTAGTAATTTGATAGTTTTGAGGTATGCTGGTCAGGTGTTTTGTAGAATGTCCCTCAAATTGGGATTTTTCTGATGTATGTTGTCATAATTAGATTGGGGTTATAGGTTTTTGAGAGAAAGACCTCTGATAAAAAGGGCCATTTTTATCACAGCAAATCAAGGGTACATACGATGAGCATGACTTTTGTTGATGTGAACCTTAATCATTTGACTGAGGTGGTGTTTGTTGTGTTGCTCTACTGTAAAGTGACTCCTTATCCTCCCCCCGCTTTCTACACTGTAGTTTTTGGAAGGAAGTCATTATGTGGAGCCCACATTTGAGGAGTGGAGAGTTTGGCCTACCTCCTTGAGGGGGAATATCTATATAATTTTTTTGGAATTCTTCTGTACCCTACGTTTGTCTTGTCTCCATTCATTCATTCACTCAATCTATATCAGTATGGACTCATGGATATTTAGTTTATACTCTGGGTTATAGTCCAATACTTTATTTTTTCTGCTCAAATTGTTACAACCATGTCCGTTGGCAGCTTTCAGTTTTCTGTGTTCCTTTGAAATATCCTTCTCATAGTGGAATGGGTGCGTTGTTTGCTTTGAGCACTTTCTTACTTTTTAGCACTACAACATGCCCCAGGCTCATTTTGCATATTTCCTGACCACTCTCATAGACCAGCCATTTTTCCTGATTCCTTTTAATAGTGAAAGTTATTAGAAACCAAGATTTCGGTGCTAGGTGAGTTCATTGCCACTGGGATGGTGTCTTTCTTTTTGAAATACTATTTTTCTTTGTGTCTGTGATACCACACTTTTTAAGTCTTTCGTAGCAAGCAGTGCAGTGTAGCAGTTAAGAACCAGGGATCTGGAGGGCTAGAGTATAATTTTTGGTTGCACTTCTTATATCAACCAAATGTGTAAACCTGAGCAAGCTAATCTCTCTAAGCCAAAATGTCCATTTCTATAATAATGCAGCTAACAGTAATAAGTTGCTCATAGAGTATATAAGGACTAAATGAGTGAGTGCCCATAAATCACTTTATATAACACGTAGCACATAGTAAGCATTCATTAAGTGCATTCTCCTTTTCCTCTCGTTAGTATTTTTGTCTTCCTTTTTGGCTATTCCTTCTCAGTCTGCACTCCTACTCCTTGTTTGCCTTCTGAAAGTGCTAGTGTTCTGTGGGCTTTTGTCTTAGGTTTTCTTCTCACCTGTACATGCTCCCCAGGCAATTTCATCTGTTCTCATTGCTTTAGTTATCATTCACTTTGTATATGGATGATCCTCAAGTCTGTATCTCCTGCCCAAACCTTTGTCCTGAGGTTTTGTATATCCAGCTGCTTATTGGATGCCTTCCCTTGAATAATTTAAATGCATCTCAGCTTAAGTCTGACCAGAATTAAAGCGATCATTTCAGTCTCTCAAAATCTGTTCTCCTGTTTTCCTTATCTTATTGAATGATAGTACCGTCTACCCTTTGCCCAAACCAGAAACTGAGGCATCCGTCATCTTTGACTCCTTTTCCTTTCTCTCTCCTCCCAAACAAGTCACTTACAAGGCTTGTGTATATACCCCCGCAGTCGCTCAGCCTTCCCACCCATTTTCTCTGTTTCCAGTGCTGCTGTCTTAGTTCAGACTACTGTAACCCATATCTGGATTACTGCATCTGTTTCATTTACTTCCAGATTTATTTCTTTCTGTATCATTCATTGTATTACAGCTAAGTACTTTTCCTCAAACAACTCTTTCCATGTTTTAAAAAAAGAAGTTTAATAGCTCTTTATTCCCCTGAAGATAAAGTTTAAACTTCAATTTAAAAGATCCTTCATGATATGGTTCTTGCTTTCACTTTAGCCTTATCTCAGACACCTATGCTTCTGGCACATTCTCTGTCTCTCTGTCTTTGCCTTGCGGTGTTCTCTTCTCTGTGCCTGGGATGGCATGCCTCCCTGACAGTGTCCTCACTCCACTCCTGACATGCGTACATGTCATCGGCTAACTTCTGTTTGTTCCTGCATCTAGGTTAGGTCTTACTTCCACTTGGCCCATGAGCCTCTAATACCTTTACTTATTTCTGCTGTAGCACTTACCACCCTGTCCTTCAGTTGCTGGTTTACTTATTATGCCCCACCTGACGCCATGAAGTCACAGGTTCTGTCTTACTCATCACTGTGTGTCAAGGACAAGGATTTCAAAGTATCTGTCCTGTAGTATCTTTCCCAAACAAGGAACTTTGTTGAAAAAATGAATGTCCTTCCTTCTATCTGTAATTCTGTGGCCACTGGGCAAATTCCTATTTACTCTTTAAAGTCTAACTGTCCACAAATTCCTCTGTACCTCCTAATTACTGTGACGCCTGTGTCTTAACTTTTGGATCATGCACATGTTTTATTATTATCCTGATCACATTACATTGTATTTTTTTATACAGTTGTCCTTTTCTTTGCTAGATTGTGAGCTCCTGGAGGGCAACTTCCTTTTTCATATTTTTGATCTCAGACTCTAGCTTGGTGTGTAGCCCAATTATACATACTTAGTGAATGTTGAACTGCCATAACATTTTCAGACTTTTCATCAAAATGTTTGTTTATCTAACCTTGGAGAAGTGTATAAAGAAGGTACTTAACTACTTTTGAAACAAAGTGGTAAAGAAGGTTTCTGAGCTTTTTGTTTTAGGACATATATCTAAGGGTTGGTTTAAAAGTTATATAACTAATAAAAAGAAGAAAAGCCTAAAGATAATTATATTCATTCATAACCAAAGGAGTAGTAGAGGATTTAAAAGCAGTTGAGCATTTGTATACCCTGTTTTAAATCATGTGATTGTGCCTTATTAAGAAAAATGAAAGATACACATATGTAGCTCAGGGCTTTATTATCTGTGGTGTTGAAAACCCAGTGAACGTTTGGTGAAGATCAGGAATTCTCAGTTATCTGGGAGGCACATACTGTTGGGTGGGTCGTAGCTATTGGGAGGGTTGCCCTTGTTGGATGAATCGCTCATGTCCTTGCAGGTAAATGAGGTCCATCATACATCCTTTACTTGTTCCTTTGTATCCTCAGCAGAGCAATTCCACTTTGCCAGCTTGTTCATTGCTTGCACACCATATTTAACATACGCATATCTTATACTGACTGCCAGTTCCACACCATCAAAGAGATTGCACTAGCTTACAACTGTTAAAATTACAGCCTATTAAAATGATTCAGCAACTCAAAAGAGGCAATATCACTGAATAATCAAACAGATTTTTTTCTGTGGAGGCAGATCCCATGGAAAAGGTGAGACAAAGCTGTGATGGGAAGAAAGGGGGATGAAAACTCTCAAAAGGATGCAGTTACAACCCAGAAAAAGTTATTTGGGAACTAAAAATATATTCAGAATTCTTGAATTTAAGAAAGATTGAGAATGAAAAATGACCGTAGTTGTACTGTGAGCAAAACAATATTGACATAAAATAAAATATACAAGAAGCTTCAAGGCATTAAAGAGACAAAGAGAAATACTGTATAGTGATAAAGGAACAATCTAGCCAACAATCCAGTGTTTAGAAAATGGGCAAAACTCATGAATGAACAGTTCACAGAAAAAGAAATATTAATGGTTCTTACACAGATGAAAAGGTACTCTACCTCATTCATAAAACATGGAATTTAGGAGTTCCCTGATGGTGTAGTGGCTTAAGGCTTCGGCGCTGGCGCTGTCAGTGCTGCGGCCTGGGTTCTATTCCCAGTCAGGGAATAGAAAAAAAAAAAAAAAAAAAACCCCACGTAGTTTAAAATTACACTGAGTACCATTTTTCACTCTGTAAGATTGGTGAATATTAAAAATTTTGATTAAAACACTGTTGTCAAGTATAGGGTAACATGTGCTCTGTCATATTGCTAGTGGGAGCATAAATTAGTATAGCCTTTATGGAAAGCAATGTCACAATATTTATTAATTTAACATTTACATTTCCTGTGACCAAGCAGTCGTAGTTTTAGGAATTTATTCTATCGTTATGCTTGTAAATTTGGGAAAGTCTGGAAGGAAACAGTATAGATCCATCAGTATGATCTAGTTAAATAAATTATGTTCAGTGCATATATTGAAATACTATGCAGCTGTAAAGCTGGGAATGAAAAAGCTATGTACAAATATGGAATGATCTACAAAGACATTAAGTTAACAAAAGAAAAGTTCAGAATGTGTTGAGTATATATAACTGTTTAAAACAAAATGAGGAATAATGACACACAGAGACATACAAATAACCACATAATGTTTCTTGTAAGGATACACAGACACTATTGACATTCATTATTGGGTAGCAGAGAAATAGTGTCTTTCTCAGAGAAGTTTTTAATTTTAATGAAGTCCAGCTTACCAATTTTTTTTCTTTCGTGGATCATGCTTTTGGTGTTGGATCCAAAAAGTCATTGCCAAACCCAGAGCTGCTTAGATTTTCTCCTGTTTTTCTTCCAGAAGTTTCTCAGTTTACATTTAGGTCTGTAGTTGATTTTGTGATGTGTAAGGTCTATGCCTAGATTCTTTTTTTTTTTTTTTTTGGTATATGGATGTCTACTTGTCCCAGCCTCATTTGTTCAAAAGACTCTTCCTTCTCCATTGAATTGCCTTTGCTCCTTTGTCAAAATTGACTTCAATATATTTGTGTAGGTCTATTTCTAGGCTGTCTATTCAATTCCATTAATCTATTTTCCTATTCTTTGGCTAATACTACACTGTGGATTTATATAAGTCTTGGTGTTGGGTAGTCTCCATCCTCTACCTTTTCTTCTTCAGTGTTGTGTTGGCTTGTCTAAGTTTTTTGCCTTTCCACTTAAATTTTAGAATCAGTTTGTTGATATCCACAAAATAACTTACTGGGATTTTGATTTAGTTTCCACTGATCTGTACATAAAGGTGGGAGTAAATGACATCTTGACAACATTGATTATTTCTATCCATGAACATGGAATACCTCTCCATTAATTAGATCTTCAATTTCTTCTATCAGAGTTTTGTAGCCTTCCACATATAAATCTTATACATATTTATTTGATATATACTTTATTTCATTTTTTTGGTGCTAATGTAAATGGCCTTGTGTTTTCAGTTTCAAATTCCTATTGTTTATTGCTGTATATAAGAAAGTAGTTGGCTTGCTTTGTTTGTAAATGGTATTTTTTATTTCAATTTCCTAGTGTTCCTTTACTAGAATATAGGCATACAGTTGGTTTTTGTATTTTGATCTTATAGCCTGCCACCTTGCAAAACTCATTTCTAGTAACTCTTGTATTAATAGATTTCCTTAGTATTTCCTGCATATACTATCATGTCATCTGTGAATAAAGACATTTTTACTTATTCCTTTTCCATTTGTATCTTTCTTTCCTATTGTCACTGAGTAGGACTTCCAGTTCAAAGTTGAATAGAAATATAATCCTTGCCTTGTTCCTAATCTTAGGAGGAAAGCGTCTTTTATTATAAGGTATAATGTTAATTGTAGTGTTTTCATAGCTGCCCTTTCTCTGGTTCAGTAAGTTTCCTTTATTCTTTTCTGGGTGTTTTGATAATGAATGGTTATTGGATTTTGTTAAGTGTTTTTCCCACAAATATTATATGGTGGGTTATTTTTAGCCCATGAATAATACGGTGAATTACATTGATTCATTTTTACATGTCACATCAACTTTGAGTTCCCTGGATAAACACCACTTAATTATGTGAAGAGTGTTATTGATTAGAGCTTATTTTATACTGTTTTTAATTCTTTATAATCTAGAGATGATTCTGGAATCCCTGAGTATCAGCAGGGAACCAGGTGAGGTTAGAGTATAGTCATCCCTCTGGGGTTCCAGCACCCTGACGGGTACCAAAATCCTCAGATACTCAAGTTCCTTATATAAAATGGGTAGTATTTGAATTTAACCTATGCATATCCTCCCATAAACTTTAAATCATTTCTAGATTACTTGTAATATGTAGTACAATGTAAATAGTCATTATACTGTATTGTTTAGGGAATAATTGCAAGAATAAGTGTGTATATGTTCAGTACCCACACAACCGTGGTAGGCCTAATTACATAGTGCATGTCAGCAACAATGTAACTTCTTTCCCAAGTATTTTCCATCTGCTATTCTTTGAATCCACAGACAAGGAACCTGTAGACATGGAGGGCTGACTGTACATACATTTATAATGGAACCAATTTTCTTAATGTTTGTAATATTTTTGAAGAGATCTTCATAGCCTGGGTACAGGAATAAAAGAAGCATTTTGTGGACAAAGCAGTAGGAACAAAAGGAATTCAGAGTTCTACCAAAAGTGTTGCTATGGTAGAATGGCTCCCTTAGGGACCATAATGCATTTCTGTATTATTATTATGAGAACTTCATGCTCTTAATGAGAAAAAGTTTAAAAGGAATTGGAAAAGTGAAAGGGTAGGGAATTGGTATTAGAGATTATTTCAGTGTTCAAAATTCTTAAAAATAGAGTGGCTTACATATTTTAGAGTTGTATATTTAATTAGAAAGGCTAATGTTTGCCCATATCCTTTTTTAAAAATTTTACTTCACAGATTTAAGTCCTGAAATATCTAGTAAGCTTTCATTTTATATTAGCTAGAGTAGTAGGTATAAGTGACATTTGGTCGCTATTTCTATAAAAATTCTCTGGCAGCTTTCTAGATCTGAGTTCATATTAGGGTGAGTTTGAACTCTTAACTGTTCTTGGCTTAGTAAGAGATTGTGTTTTAATCAACATAGTGAATGGTTCTGGCTTTGCCTTTTGAATCTGCGTTTGGTTTCAGAATACTTAAAAATAGCTTAATGATCTGAAAATAGACAACGATCCCATTCTACAAATAGTTTTATTGACCTGTTCATTCCAGTAGCTTGCTTTTCCTGAAGGACCTGTGCTATCTGATCCTTTTTTCTCTCTGTATTTTTCCTGTGTTCATCTATAAGATGTTTTATTTAAATAATAGTGTTTAGCTTACCATATTAAATAATTAAATAAATACCCTTCAGAAATAAATTTAAGGAATTCCTGATTTAAAACAAAAAATAAAGGAAAAAAATTGAAGTGCTCTTAAACAGGTGTGGTTACCACATCTTTTATCTTCCTGTTCACTGCTTTCACAATGTGTATTGTGGTTTGGTAGAATTACATAACTTTGCTATGTGTTTTGATTGCACATTGTAGATTTATAGTTTTGATAATGCAATGTTATACCTGAGCCACAATGAAATGGCTTTTTATCATTTTCAATATACATTTTTATTCTCTTGTCTAGTTCATCTAAATTGCAAGATTATGAAGTAGATGACAATACCTATTTTTTATAGTTCTTGAAATAACCAATTACTGTCTCTTATGAAAGGGTGCTAAACTCATATTCTTTTTGGAGGAAAGGATATCTGCAATCTTGTTTTTCTGTATTATTTCAAAATTTGTTTTCAGTGAATCAGCTTGTCACTTGGCAGAGTAGAATACTGTTGCGATCACAAGATTTGTTTTTATGTAATTTTTTATTTGCTTTGTATTTTGAAATGGAATTGATCTAATTGTCCATTTTTATGTCTTATGCTAATACGGCCTGTGCCTTGTCACAGAAGAAAAAACCTTTTCACACCTTTAGCTTGCTATCTTGGTTACTATTGATAACAACTATTGGTAACAGCTATTGGTACTGGTTAATTTCAAACCTACATCACTAAGAGAAGAACATAATTTTGATTGCCAGTTGGAATTTAGTTCTAAAATCAACTTAAGTGTTCTCTCTTTTTGAATTTCCTTATTTAAATTTGTCTTGTTCATGACAAACCTAAAATTTATGTGAGTTGCCAGATCCAAAAACTGAATATTCAAAAAATGCCACAAAATTGTTTAAGAGCTTTATTGCCAACACATTATTTTTAAAATTAAATTTAGTGATTTCAATCACAAATGTTTATTATTCAAGATAGATTAAATTGTCCATTCTGATATTTAACCTGGTTTTTACTCCTCCTTACATAGTAAATAAAGTTAAAATGGCAGCTAAAAAAAATTTTTTTAAAGCTGTATGTGTCTTTAGAAAACACTAAATCGGAAAACCTTTAAAAGTTGCTGAAATTTTACTAACTATATTTAGGAGTTTTTTTATTCACACTAACTATATTTAGGAATGTTTTATTTACACTAATGAAAATGTGCTATATTTACTAGGTCTGTAATTGGTAACAGACCTCTCTTTTTCTGATTTTCACATCTGTGTTATGGGGATAATAACACCTTCCGCACAGGGATTATATTTTCTAATTTAACTCTCACATGTAAAGCTTTATGAATGTACTTAGCACGTTGTTGATTTTAAAAACATAAAGAGGGGGGATTCCCTGGTGGTATAGTGACTAGGCTTTGGCACCCTCAAGGCCCTGGACTGGGTTCAATTCCCAGCCAGGGAACCACCAGAAAACCCCCCCAAAAAACAACAACAACAAAAAAAAACATGAAGAGCTGGTTATTTTACCAGTGAAATGGATTTATTTGGGAACAGCAGAGGAATTGCAGTTTGGAAAAAGCAAACTATGGTTAACCATAGGCAAATTCAAATTTAGAGAAGATGGGCTTGCTTTTATAGGGGAAAAAGAAGACAGTGAGAGCGGCCGTATGGAAGATCAGGGTGTTAGCAGCTTCTCATTGGCTAGGCTGGGAGCCTAAACCTGAAGCCCACCAACTAAAGATGTTCTGGTAATGATTGACAGAGGTCGCGGCATTTTACTGGGCATAGAGAAATTCTTCCTCCCTCCTGATGTGGTGGGGTCCTCCTGTTTGGGTTCTGGGTGGCAATGTGTGACAGCTCCACCTCAGGGCTTCTGACTCCATTTTAAATGAAGTTTGCTTTATTTTTAGCAATGCAGTAGGTGCTCAAGAAAATATTAATTCTCTTCTTTACATCCTTGTTTCTTTGGTATCCAAGGCTTTCTTTATCATTGTATTAATTTTGTAGAAGATGTCTGGTTAAATTATTGACGAAAGACCAGCCTGAATATATTTAATTACCGTTGTATTTTGAAGTAAAAGGAAATTGCTACCAGGATTTACTGGTAATACAACTTTTGCTTCTTTCATTTTCTGTCTGTGAAACTAATTAAATCAAATATTTTCTTTGATTCACAAAATAAGCTAGGAATACTTACTGTCCTTTTCTTCAATGACACCCTTTTCACGGCCTTTAGTGAGTCCATTTGGGACCGATTAAAGTATGAAAAATAGCGTGGCTGACATTGCCGACTCATAAATCATAAATAGAAAGGAGGTAGAGCAGAAGATGAAAACATTTGTCTATCAGTAACGTCTCCCAGATGAACAAGGTAGCCATTAGAATAATAGTTTGGAAAAAGTTATTTCTCTTTTTTCCACTCCCTGATTAATAAATACCATGTTTAATACCTGGAGCCTGGAGATTAGGAACGCTCCAGGCCAATGGTAGTTGTATTTTAGCAAGCATCAGAGTCACCTGGAAGGCTTGCTATGAAGATCGCCTCCAGCATTTCGAATTTAGGAGGTCTGGGGTGGGGTCTGAGAAGTTTTCTTTTTCCCAGGTTCCTAGGTGAAGCTGCAATTGCTCACCCTGGACTGCTCTAAGAGTATGTATGTATGTATGTATGTATGTATGTATGTATGTATTTAGGGTGGTTCTCTGGCTGGGAATTGAACCCAGGCCACAGCTTTGAGGGCCCTGAAGCCTAGCCACTACACCACCAGTATTTAGAGGTGGGGCTTAAGCAACAGGTAGGATCAGCCTGATTTTCCTGCCTAGAACTTTTCATTCAATTCGGAAAACTTTTTTTAGTGCCTTATACGAGGGCTTTTGGGAAAGTATCCAGCCATGTAAAATGGAAAATAGAGGCATTTATGGCTGGATTTTTTCCAGACAGCCCCCGTATGTGTCTATTACTGATATTACTAAGGTGTCATCTAGCTTCCTGTCTCCCAGACCAAGATCATGGATGTTTGCTTTACAGAATGAGTCTACAGGCTGAAGAGCACTTTCTAAAATAAAAGATCAGTGAAGAAAGGAGGAAAGTTTATCCATTTTGCTGCTTTTTCAAACCCCTGTCTTCATGTTATAGCAATATATTTATCTTATACTAACTCTAATGCAAAAACACTGGATCCATAATTCTGCTTCTAGGTATCTTTCTTAAGAAAGCAAAATTTGACATATGATTAAAAAGACAAGGACAGAGATATTTACCATAGCATTATTTATAAATAGCAAAAAAGTACCCCCCTACTTGGTGATTTTAAAGTAAATTGTGACTGTATGTATATGATAGTTAATTTTGTATTCAAATTTTTACTTATGAAGAGAAACATTTTAAAGATAGAAATGCTTGATGTACAATAATTATTTAGGGATATTTTGATACAATTTAACCACTCAAATTTCAGTAAAGTTGTATGTATTACATATTCTTAACTATGTGAAATTAACTTATTTATAGAAAAAATGAGGAACTATGTCAGTTTACAAGTATCTTTAAAAGATGAGGTTATGATTGATCGGTACTGTATTCTTTTCTGTGTTTTGTAATGTATCCATAATGCGGTATTACTTTTATAATGAAAATATTCATGTCATACATATGTGCATATTTCAAGTTTTAGTTGAAATATGTAAAGTACAAATAAAAATGTGTAGCTCAGTTAAGGTTTACAAACTAGCACTCGTATCTAGAAGGAAAATGTTAGCAGCACCCCAGAAGCATGCCTAGTGCTTCCTTTCAAGGGTAACTGCTGGCCTTACTTGTAACAGCAAAGATCATTTTGTTTTTGTTCTTTATATGTAGAGTCATGCAGTGTAGCTTTTCTTCCTCATTATTATATTTGGGAGATTCATCCATACTGTATGTAGTTGTAATTAAGCCTTTCTCATCTCTCTATGAGTACATGATTATTTATTCTAATGTAGTTTTTAGTTTTTGAGTATTACAATTAGTGATCAAATGAACATTTTAGTCTATGTCCTTTTGTGAGCACATGCATGCATTTCTGTAGGGCACACACCTGGGCCTGGAATTGTTTGGTTAGAGTATACATGTGTTCAGCTTAAATAGATACTTGCAGATGACCTTTTCCAAAATGATAATACCAGTTTACACTGCCACCAGCAGTATATGATAATTCCCTGTTGCTCAAATCCTTGCCAATACTTAGTATTTTTCACTTTTTTTCTTATACTCAGCCTTGTGGGTGTGTAGTGGTTTTATTGTGATTTTAATTTGTGTTTCCCTGGTGATTGATGAAGTGAGAAATCTTTTCCATATTTTTGGTTGTAAATTGTGATAAATCATTGTTGTAGTGTACAGTTTTTTAAATCAGATATATTTTAGCTTCATTCCAGGGATCTGAATTACAAGAAGTATTTTATTAGTATTTTATGCATTGAATAATATTATAACTTGAACCAAGGTCATGGTTATGGATCTCAAAAATAGCATACATTTAATACTTGAAGTAATTCAACTTACATGTTAATTTAATGTCCTACGAGGTCGGGCAGTTAATTTCACACCTTTACTGATTGGTTTGTATAATACTACCAATGTAAGTACAAAGTGGCAAGTTCATGAACTTAATCGTCAGATTTTGGGCACGATGACTACTGTGATGGCTATTCCAGAAAGAGAGTTCCAAAATTGCTTTGAAGGATGGACTAGGAGCTGGCATCAGTGCACAGCTTCCCAAGGGGAGTACTTGAAAGGTGACTGTAGTGATATTCAGCAATGAGGTATGTAGCACTTTTCCTAGGTTGAGTTCACAAAATTAATTGTCCGACCTTGTATATATGCGGGCTGCCCGGAAAGTAGTTAGCCATGTAATATAAAAAATAGAGGCATTTGTGGCTGGATTTTTTCCAGACAGCCTTCATAGGTGTATATGTATTTATATACATATAATAACATTTCTATGATATATATAATTTTATTAGCCTTGTTTGTATATTAAGATTATATTGTAATGACAATATTGAGACAAAGCAGTACTTGTACCTAGCACAGTGCCTGACTCATAGGGTCTTAATATCTATTTGTAGAGTGGATGAAACAATGAAAAAATTCTGCTGTGAAGTTTTTCCCTTTCCAGTTTTGTTGGAGCTTGTACTTGTTGTACCCTACTCTCCAATATTGGATCTTTAGTTTAAAAAGAGTATTTGAGATAAATAAGAGAAGGTTATTATTAGCAAAAATTTTCAAAGTGGACCTTTCTTTCAAAATAAGCCCTTAAAGACAAGTCAGAAAGGAGAAAGGGAAAATCATGAAATCACTGGAAATATTATGCATTTGTTTTGTAGTTCTCATTTTGGGAGAATGTAACTATTTAAATTCCCATTAAAATAAAAACATAGTGTTATCTTTATATTAATGAAGATGTATCAGTGAAATAAAAAAATTCTACAATATATATAGGTTACTTATATAAACAAAGAGAACTGTAAAAAAACAGTGCTTTAACAGGAGGAAATAAAAAAATGTTCCAAATATGAGGAAAGAAAGCTGGAGGCAGAGAGATTAGGAACAATGAAACTATCCAAATAGCATCTGTTGTCGTGGATGATATTAAAGAGTTTTGTGTTGAATTTTTTTATCTCATCTCTCTCCTACCGGATGACAAAATTTTACAGTGTATTGTTTAGTTAGAAAAGATGGCCGATCTAGAAATTGTTGTTTTCTCTTTTGTTTTTTGTTTTTTTTTTTAATAGAGGTGAAACAAAGAGATAGTTTATTGAAGAGAAAGTACACTCCAAAGAGGTAGGAGCGGGCTCGAGCAAGGAGAGTGGCTCAAGAGCTAGAAATTGTTGATTATTTTGCTGGCAAGTTTTTAAATCTTGGTTTTTAGTTGCAGATCTTTAGACCTCACTATGAACCAACCCAATTAAGAAACATTGGATACAGTCTTTGGAAATTTTTGTTTTATTTTATTTTTATTTTATTTATTTACATATTTGTTTTTGGGTCGTTCCCTGGCTGGGAATCAAACCTAGGCTGCGGCGTTGGGAGCACTGAAGCGTAGTCACTACACCACCAGGGAGCCCCCTGGAAAATTTTAATCATATGAGTTCAAGTGGCTAGAGAAGAACTGCATGGGTCTCAGGCCTGAAAATTCAGGTCTTTGTTTAATATATTTATCAATTTTATATAACTGATCAAAGCAAATATATAAAACTGCTGCCTAATTCTGTTAAAAAAAATAGCTGAATAGCTGTTGTTTTATTCTGTAATATCAGGTACTTGAATTCAGAGATATTCTAGATTTTGTTTTGATCACTCTCTTCTCTCTTTTAACATCTAGGTTTAGTATACCAAGGAAATTTTGAATGAAATGGATATTTTAAAAGTAGAATACTTTAAAATATTAATTTGCATAGAAATTTCTAGAAAACATAGATTGGATTAGGCTTTACATATATCAGTGCATTATACTATCTTGGAGATGTGAGCTGTTTAAGCCATGCCTTTATCTCAGTTTGTGTGAAATTCAAATTGGGGATCTTATGAGATGATTGTTTTACACACCATAAGAAAAGTGACATCTGATATATCGGGAACACAGACCTTAAAGGATTCCAACATAATCACATACTAAACTCAATTGGTATTGAATTGGCTTGGGGAAAAATATGTCATAATAGCATGAACTCTGAGATGGTTTGGATAGAAAACTTTATTACATAGCCAAGGATACGAATCTGGGGGCAATGGACAAAGAAAACATCTAGTTTCTCCCTGCAGTTGTATTTCCAACTCCCTTCCGACTCATCCTGTATTTTTGGAAAAGGAGGGAAATGTCTTTCTCTGAGATTTCTCTGTTCAAATTAGATAATTGGAATATAATCGCTTAAACTTAATCTATTGGAATAAAATAATTTGTGGAACTCACAACACTCAAATTGTTTCACCAGAGTACTCTTAGAAATTATGGATTAGTTGATTAACCACAGTTCATAGCTCTTCAGTTGCATATTATCCTTATGTTTCAGAAATTCCTTTCTGAACGGGAAAGTCAAAACAACCCACTAAGGAACCAGTTATTTTCTTGGTTGTCAGAACAACATTAATTCTTAGTACACATGAAATCGAGCTGAGAACCACAGCTAATCCAAGATTTGGGGTTTCTTAGCTCTGGTAAATTTCTTGATTATTTTGCTTGTATTGCTATTTTCATAGAGTTCTCTCAAGTGATTAAGCTGAACTCAGAGAAATATTTTGTTCTTTTCAGATGACCTTATTTTAATTATTTCAGAAAGGATATGCTATCGTTCATAAACATTTTGTTATCCTGTGGCAACCATGGAAATATACCATTCAGATGTCCTGCTGGTGGGAGGCTTAACTGACTGACAGTCACAGCTGTGGCCCCTGTGGATCCACCCCTCATTCTTGGCTGAGGCCACCCACACTAATTGGCTGCTCTCAGCAAGGAGTGAGCATGGTGGTATGCTAGTGTAGGCCCATGCTTGCTGGGTGCAGAACTCCTCTAAAGGGCAGGATTACTTATCTATTGCTGCATAATAAATCACCCAAAAAACTAACAGCTTAAAAAGACAAACATTTATTATCTCACAGTTTCTGGGGATCAAGAGGACTTAGCTAGGTGATTCAGCCTCCAGGTCTTTTCTCTATTGTAATCAAGCTATTGACCAAGGCTGTAGCCATCTGAGGGATTAGTGGCTGAAAGATCTACTTCCAAGATGGCTCACTTACATGGCTCTTCGCACAAGCCCTCAGTTCCTCACTGACTTGTCATCTCCACCTTGTATCATCTCTACCTCGGGTTGCCAGATGTTGCAGGTAAAAACATAGAACAGTATTTGGAACATACTTATACTAAAAAAGTACTCATTGTTTACTTGAAATTTAAATTTCACTAGATATTCTATAGCCGTTTCCCACCCATTCGGGGTTTAGTTTGTGTTGTCTATGCTTATATGGCTCCCTGTGCAATCCCACTTCTACATTACTACACTGTATTTTAGTTGTCTATGTAGTTGTCAGTATCATCCAACTAGGGTGAAACTTCCTTATAGATGGGAACTGTCTTGTTTATTTTATTCAGCTTGACCTTCATAGGTACTCAATAAATACAAGTGGGCTGTTCAAAGAATGAAAACACTTGGTCTTATAATTTCATGTACTTTTTATATTCCTCCATCTTTTCTTCATTATTATCATGATGAATGTAGAATGTGAATGTAGATAAATGGGTAGGAATTCCAAAATTCAAAAACTTGCTTTGTCACTTCATAGATAAGTTTGTTTCCCTTTATAATAGCTTGAGGGAATGGCTATTTCCTGCCTACCTTAAGATAATATCTGCCCCCTGGCTACCTAGAAAGAAAAACAAAAATTATTAAACCTGTTATTTTCTAGGAGCTGTGCTCCCTTTAATAATTGGAATCTGAGCTTTCTATATAGTGGTTATAGGTTGTAAGTACCGGTAAGGACGTGGAGGCAAATAGCTCTGAGTTTGAATCTTAGCCATATCACGTAGTAATGGTGACTGCTTGGGCAAGTTACTTAGTTGTGTTTCAGAATGTCAGTTTTGTCATTTCCAAAACAATAATAATCTCATCTCGAAAACAGCTACTTCATAAGGGTCACTGTGAAGGTGAAATGATAAAACAAAGCCTTGCCTAGCATAGTGCGTGTTTTTGGCACATGGTAGATACACAGCAAATCCCTAATGAAGCTTCTAGGCCCTGCCTACTGTGGTTCCTTGAGTGCTTCTGGCTTTTGATTTATAGGCATTCATAATTCCGCCAACTGTAGATTCTCAGCCAAACACAAATACCAAATCTCTGACCCAGCGATTTCTTTCTTACTGAAATGGATTACATGGCAACTATATGTTTGTAGAGTAAAAAAGTACCCTGTTTTATATCAGTCTAAATAATTTTTCCTATATATAGTACTTGTTGAATCCTATTTTCAATGATAGAAGGAGAATACATTGAAGGATCAAAAATGGATTTTTCAGTGATTAATTGTCTGCCACAATCTGGTTATCCCAGTGGTAATTTTCCTGATAGTTCCTGCTTAAAACCCAAAAGATAAGAAAGGTTTTAAGATCCCACTCTCACAGTCTGTGGTTCTTCTGAAAAGTCAAGTTCAAGTATAAGTTTGGTCCTTTGCTTCTCAGGAGGTTTCTGTCTTTACTGGCCTCCCATGCATCAGGATTGCTATTGTCCCGACCCACTGTCCCCAATGCTGTCTTTCCCC
The DNA here is from genome assembly GCA_004026885.1 of Lyroderma lyra. Taxonomy (NCBI): domain Eukaryota; kingdom Metazoa; phylum Chordata; class Mammalia; order Chiroptera; family Megadermatidae; genus Lyroderma; species Lyroderma lyra. The sequence goes on along the minus strand of PVJL010008199.1, from coordinate 11,337 downwards.
ACTTTTTACTCCAATGCTTTTTAGATTAATGAATGAGGAAATAGGGTTTTATATTGATTAAATGACCTACCACAGGTCATCCATGTAGCAGCTAGGATTTGAACTCAGGTATCCTGACTCCACTGTAGTAGGTATAGCCAATTGTTTTATTGGATGAGAATTATGGAACCTGTACATTGATATGCAAATGAGCTGTTATTATTAGTATTGTGAAGTGCTGTGTAGAGATACATAACCTCGTAGGCAGAAAGGTTTATAGTTGATTTAAGGAGACTAGACATGTAAGTTAAATAACAAAAGATAGTAAGCGTCAATGATTCATATAACAAAAACTCAAACTCAGAATTATTTTTAGTCATTGAATAATTTTGGATATTAATATAATTTCTGTCTAGATTCTTAAGCTTAGGATGATGCTTTTGAGATTTATTCATGTTGTGTGTTATCAGTGGTTTTGTTTTTTTGTTTTTTTTTGTTATTGACTAAGTATTCCTTTGTATGGATGTATCACAATTTATTTAATCTATTCATGAGTTGATGAATATTTGTTGTTTCCAGTTGTGAGCTATTGTGAATAAAGCTGCTATGAACATTCAAATACAAGTTTATGTGTTGATAAACGTTTCATTTTTCTAAGGTACCTAGGAGTAGAATTGCTGGGTCAAATGAAATTACCAAAGATGTTTCCAAAAGTGTCTGTACAAATTGGTATGTAAGAGTTCTAGTTGCCCTGCATCCTTGCCAGCACTGGGTATGGTCAGTCTTTTTCTCTTCTAGCTATCGAAATGAATTTCCGTCGTATCTCAGTGTGGTTTTAATTTGCATTTCTCTAATGACTAACAGTGTTTTGTATCTTTTCATGTGTTAATTTGCCATATGCATATCTTCTTGAATGAATTAACTGTTTAAATTTTTTGTCCATTTTTAAGTTGGGTTATTTGTCTTATTGGTTTATTGCCTTATTCTGGATAAAAGTGGTTTATTATAATAATACACATTTTACAAATATATCAAGTGTACTTTATGGTGAAGAAACTTGAATATTTCTAATTGGTTGCTACAATGCTTTGGTTTAAACTTTGTATCTATTGGCAGTTTCTTGACATTGTTAATCTGGATTTGAGCTTCCTTCAGAGAAAATTGCTTCCTTTTTTACTATGCTCTATTCTGTGTGCTCAATAATATCAATAAGCACATTTCTGTTTATGTAAAACTGTGGTGTGAGAGTTAAGGGATTCAAGAGTAGATCAGAAGTTATTTCTTTCATTTACCTGCTGTTCCCAGGGTGAACATGTGCCAAATTATTGTAGGACCTTTTAGCCTCAAGAATTCAACTCTGGGAAGCCTGGGTTTAGCTGGCAGTGATCAGTGGAACCCAACTTAATCTCCTTTGTTATCCAGTGCTTGGATAGGTGAAAGTACACAGAGAAGCCAAGTTATAAACAGAATCAGAAACTAGAAATATAAATTAAAATATGCCAGGTTTCAGGAGGGTTTTCTGTGAGTAAAAGTCAAGACAGGGCCCTGAAACAGACTGTCAGAGACAGGCAGGAAAATGGTAGATTTTGCTACCTATCTCTACTACATACCTATAATTTAAGGAAGTAAAGTCTTTGCCAACCATAAACTTGGCAGCTACCCGCTGTGGTGTTGCAACTGCTATCTGCAACATCCAGGGCTCTTTTTCTCCCTTCCACCTCTTTTATCATCACCTCTTTGCTTCCCTTGGTGACCACAGTTCTGTAAAGGCAGGGGCAGGAGTGGACTGTTTACGGTGCATTTTCAGATATGAAGGCAATAGTATAGTAGGAAGCGGCAGAGAGAAGGAAATGTAGGGGAGTGGTGTGCATTTTTTCAGGCCCTACTTCAAATAAACACACAAAGGAAACTTTTTATTATGGAAAAATTCAAATATTTACAAAAATAAAGAGAACAGTTTAATAAACTCCCTTGTACCAGTTACCCACTTAAACAACTCTTGGTTTGGCCCTTTTGACTAGGGAAGAACTATATTCTATTTCAGAGTATCCAGGTTAAATTACCAATCCCATACATCACATGATGAGAATAAAATCAGTTCATCATAGTCATAGTAAATCAGGGACTTTTTTTTTTTTTTTTTTTTTTAAATGTGGGTAGTTCCCTGGCTGGGAATCGAACCTAGGCCATGTTGACAGCGCCGAAGCCTTAAGCAACTACACCACCAGGGAACTCCAAATCAGGGAATTCTTAACCCAGAATTCACAAATTGACTTCAAGATATAACAGACTGAACTGGTAAGCAAAATTCTTTGTTCTGGAGAGAGAGCATATGATTTTAATGGAATCCTCAGAGAGATCCCTAGTCTCCAAAATAGATGAGAGTCACAATATTATGACTGCTTAACACCAATAATTTGACTAAGAGTTGTGTGAAATCAATCTTTTTCCAACTTAAGAACTGAGTTAAAGGTCATATAATACTCAGGTAGACAGTTAGAGGGAGAGACCAATTAGAATTTACCTAATTATTTTCTTAGCAAACACCAAACCTGGATAGTTTTCTCAATTTTCAAATAGTTGACAGCATTATTTTAAAAAGCCATCATGGGCTTATTAAGAAACTCTGCAAAATAAAAGAAGAAAATCTTACACTTAAGACACAGGAAAATCATACTTGGAAGAAAGTTGAAAAAAGAAACAATGTTAGATGGTAAATGCTTTCTTCTTGAAATTATTTAATGAATCTGAAATAGTATATAAAAGACAACAGATTGACAAAGAAAGGAACCAGTTGAGATGCCAGCAAAGATTATAGTAATAAAAGCTAAATATTTATTGAATACCAGATACTGTATTAAAACCCCTCATAAGTTAGTTAATTAAATCCAGTTAAATGATTATGCCCAAGAAAGTTGAAGTAAGTAGGTTGAACTACTTCCCTAAGATTATACAGTTAGTAAGAGGTAGGTCTCAGATTTCAGTCCAGGTAGAGTGACTACAGGACCCTGGAGTTAGGGAAAACAAAGATAATTACAAAGGATCTTGAATAGTTCTTTCTACTTTCCTGTATTTTAAAATTTCCTCAAGATTCTTCAAAACTCAAACATATTAAAATTCAATATGCTATAAAAATACACAATGAAGAAGTCAAAAGATAGTGGTGAAAATCAAGTCAGTGATATAGAAGAGAAGTTGGATTACAGTAGTGAAAAAGAATCAAAAAGATAAAAATGATAGGTATAGAGAATAAAGACTCAATATATAGATAAATAGTATTCTTGAGTAAAGGAGAATAATAAATAGAAGAGAAACAATAATCAATGGTAAAATAAAAGATAATATCCTTGAGCTTAAGAAAGACCTAAATTTATAGTTTAAAGGATTTCACTGGTACGTGGAGAAAACTAAATATATAAGTTTGAAATATTTGGAGAGAATTAAAAGTTATACATACTATAAGCACCCAGGCAAGGGGTGAAAATATAGTCAACAGATCTTTACAAAAGGAGGAAAGGCAGTTCAATGGAGAAAGGAGTTTTTTCAACAAATGAGACTAGAATGAAGTCCACATGCAAAATAATGAACCTAGACAGAGCCCTTATACCTCAAAATGGATCATAGACCTAAATGTGAAACAAAAAGGTAAAACTTCCAGAAGAAAAAATAGGAGAATCTAGGAGATGTTGGCTTTGGCAATGACTTTTTAGATACAACAGCAAAACACGTATGTGATAAAAGACTTTGCACAGTTAACCAATTGCAGAGTTAGGAAACAGGGCATAAAAGGCTGCCCTTATTTCTGACACCAGTCGCAAGTTCTAGCTGGGGTCTCCAAAACCACCTTTAGATCAATAATTCTGTAGAAGGACTCACATAATTAATTGAACTTTATTATACTCACAGTTTCAGTTTATTTCAGTTGAAGGATACAGATTAAAATCAATCAAGTGAAAAGACACATAGGGCAGAGTCCAGAAAAAGTACCAAACATGGAGCTCTCCCCGTGGAGTCAGGTATAACTTTACTTTCCAGGTTCTGGGGTTAGACAACATGCACAGTGTCGCCAACCAGAGAAACTTACGTGAGCTTTGGTGTCCAGAGTCTTTACTGGGGTTCAGTCTTGTAAACCTGACCAGCTTCTCTTGTGGCTGATTTAAGTCTCCAGTCCCTCAGGAGGAAAAGCTGATACCACATGTAGGGTTCTATACTAAATGCCTCAATCTCATTGTTGATGTGACTCAAAGCCTCCACCCTAAATCACATTGTTGCTATCTGGTTGGCCCAATGCCCCCAGTTAAACAAATACACTTTTATCAGCAAGACTTTCCAAGTGTTTAGAGATTACCTTCCAGGAGCCAAGGGCAAAAGCCAGACCACTTTTTGGTAAGATTGAATTCCTACTACCTAAATTTGTATCCAGAATATAAAAAGAACTCAAAAAGTGGGCTAAAGATCTGAACAGATACCTCACCAAAGAATGTCTACAGAAGCCAATTAAGTACATGGAAGATACTCAATATCATTTGTCATTAGGGAATGGCAAATTAAAAAGACAATAAAATAGTACTTGCACCTTTTAGAATGGCTAAAATCCAAAAAGCTGACAATAACGAATTGCTGACTAGAATGCAAAACAAGAGACTCACTCGTTCGTTGTTGGTGAGAATGCAGACTGGTGCTGGCACTTTGGAAGACAGTTCAGTAGTTCCTTATAAAACTAAACGATATTCTAGAAGAAGTCCTTCTGGCTCCCATTGGCCTTTATGTTTACTTATGTGAGCTCCCGTTGGCCTTTATGTTTACTTATGTGACTAATCTCCCACATATAACCGATTTCCCATCTCTTTCATCTCCTCAGTGGACACTTTCCTCGCATTACTTCAACTCCAACGCTGGGTACCTTACGGAGAATATATCCTTCTTCTCAAGTATTCATGGGACATTTATAGAAGGTAACCATACTAGGAAACAGAAAACAATCTCAATATAGTCTGTAAAAGTTGAAATTTGGGAGGCCATTGTATTTGGCCACAGTGCAATAAAATTTGAAATTAGTGTAGGAAGTTCACCTGTCACTTTTCCCCCTAAATAGCTCTTAAGTCAACACAGAATTCTAAACTGCAATGACTGTTAAAAATAACAAATTATAATTTTGTGTATACATACACACATACACATGTATGTGGGATCCAGTCAAAGTTGTATATGTGCTTTTATTACTTTAAAATGGAATGAAACAAACAATGAATTTGCCTCCCAAAGTTAGACAACGGTTAACTAGAGGAAGAATATAATAAAAATAAAAACAAAATTGAACAAAATCAGAATGTAAAACTGAAAAATTTGGTAGATTGACCATAATAAATAAACTCTAAGAAGTCATTCAGCAAAATATTGGAATATTAGGAGCATTAGAGGAATATTAGAGGATTTTTTCTTTTTTTTTTAATGGTTTTTATTGTTAACTTATTGGGGTGACATTGGTTAGCAAGAATTACATACATTTCAGGTGTACAGTTCTACAGTGCATCATCTATGTGTTGCATTATATGTGCACCACCCAGTGTGAGTTCTTTTTCCATCACCATGTATCTGGTTCCATCTCCCTCCTCCCACCCCCTTCCCCCTTGCTCCCAGGTAACAACTAAACTGTTGACTGTGTCTGTGAGTTTTTTGTTTGTTTTTATGTTTAAAAAGTTTTAAATTATCAGATTACCATATAGCCGTTATGTTAAGGAACTTGAAAATGCTGATGAAAAAAATTCTTTGGAAGGAAGACTTCTATAAACTACCAAAATTGATTGTTTTTTTAAAGTAGAAAACTTTGGGACTTCCCTGATGGTGTAGTGGCTTAAGGCTTCAGCGCTGCGGCCTGGGTTCGATTCCCAGCCAGGGAGCTACCCACATACCAAAAAGCAAAAAAAAAAAAAAAGAAAGAAAGAAAGAAAAAAAGAAAACTTTAAAAGTCTGCATGTTGGAAGAAATAGAAAATGTCCAAAAAATCATTTAAAAAAGACTCTACTCCTTACATTTTTATGGGCAAGCTTTTTCCTGTTTCTCTGAATAGATAATCCAGGCAATAAAACATACAGAGTATAAAACCAAAGATTTCCCAGTACATGGAACAAAACTGATGTAACTCAGATAATAGAACTTAACAGTACAGAAAGTTATAAATAAATTACACACTATAGAAGCAAAGCCTACGTATTAGCAAGTAAAATTAGCATATTATGAGAACTATATATACCATGAACCAAGTAGAATTTACCTCAAGAAAGTAAAAATGGTCAATTTAATATTACTAATATAGGTAGATTAAAGGAGAGCCTTATTTTTGTCTGAAATACTTTTTATGCTACATTATTCAAAATTTGGTCACTTTTCGGAAAACTATTTTATGAACTAGGAATTAAAAGATACTTTTAATATATTTTTTTATATATTTAAAAAGTCTGTCTTTAAATTATTAGCCAGTACCATGTTTAATGCTTTTCCATTAAAAACAGACATTCCATTTAAAACAGGAATGGTTAAGGTGATCCACTGGCACCACTATTCACTTGGTTTTCTGTTGTTCTTGTTGTTTAAAGTCAGATTTATTGAGGTATAATTTCTATGCAGTAAAGTTTACTCTTTTTCTTTGGTGTGTTTTTTATATTATATAGTTTGGGCCCTGCTACTTTATTAAACTCATTGAAATTAAAACATTAAAAATTAATGTTTACTAAAAAATATTTTAGTTTTAATAGCTTTTTCTATAGATTCTTTTTGGATTATCTATGCCAAGCAGCATTCCTTAGATAGACACTTGCTTATAATGTATTATCCTTTTTATCTGTTGCTGAATTCAGCTTGCTAACATTTTGTTAGTAATTTCTTTTGATGGTAAAATATACATAACACAAACTTTACTACCGCAACGAATTCAATTTCTGTAATAGGTATAGGGCTATTCAGGTTGTCTGTGTTTCCTTGAGTGAGCTTTGGTAGTTTGTATCTTTCAATGAGCTACAAATTATTTTGTTTAATCTCTACGTATTTGGGGATTTTCCACAGATCTGTTATTGATTTCTAGTTCAATTCTTTTGTGATCAGAGAACATCTTTTGGAGATCATTTAAATGATTTTCTTTCAAATTTGCTTCGAGATCTGTTGTATGGTGCATCTTAGTAATGTTCTAATGCACTGAAAAGAATGTCAACTTCAGTTTTGCTGAAGTTGAGTGAATTGTTCTAGAAACATCAATGATGTTAAGTTGATTACTAGTGTTCAGATTTTCTATGTCCTCACTATCTGTCTACTTGTTCTGTTAATTACTAATGAAGGAATATGTTGGCCTCCAATTATGATGCTGATTTTTCTATTTCTCCTTTGAGTTGTCAGTTTTTTCTGCATATATTTTCTAACTGTTTGTTGGATATATGCACATTTAGGATTGTTATGTGCTGTTTGTTTGTAGTGTTTTCGTTTATCATTGTATAACATATGTTTTTATCCCTAGTAACATTACTTGTTCTGGGAAACTCTGGATATTAATTAGGATCTTTAGATAATTTACATTTAATGTAATTATTGATATAGTAATTATTGATATAGAAATTATTGATTTAAATCTGCCACGGTACTAGTTTTATTTTACATGCCCCATCTATTCACTGTTCCTTTTCTTTTACTTGACTTGCTTGGGATAAATTGAATATGTATATTTTTTATGATTCCACTTTATTTTCATTTTATATTTGCCTTTTTTTTTTTTATAGTAAGCCACCTATTCTGCAGTATTTTGTTATGGCAGCCTGATTGCACTAAGACAATATTCCGTGTGTTTTTTTTTATTTTTAAATTTATTTTTATTATTAGACTTATTGGGGTGACATCTGTTAGCAAGGATTACATAGGTTTCAGGCATACAATTCTGCAGTGCATTGTCAACTTGATGTATAAGTTCACCACCTAATGTGACTTCTCTTTCCATCACCATATTTTAGCTCCCCCTCCCTCCCCTCTCACCCCCTCCCCCTATTTGCTTTTTTTTTTATACCTCTTTGTAGTTTTGTTGTGGGGGGTGTGTGTGTGTGTTTGCTTGCTCTAAAGTTAACAGTGTACATCTTTAAGTTATCAAAAATACTTTCAAAGAATGTTATACCATACCATGCATACTTCCATTTTTTCCCTCCTATCTTTGGTGCTATTATTAGCATATATCTTAATTTTTATATAGTTATAAACTCTATTATACATTGCTGATGTTTTAGTTTAGACTCTCAATTATTTTTAAAGATAGGGAAAATTTTTCTTCTACTCTTATAATGAGAAAGAGTTATTTAAAACCCCTGACATTTCCAAAATCTAGGTCATACATGAACCTGGTTATATTGATTGCTTTATTTCTTACAATGGGTTTTGTTTTGTTTTTTCTTTTCCTTTTGTATCTTATAATTTTAATTTAATACCAGTCACCTTGTGGAACAGTTGAAGTAAATAGTATTTATACCTGAAAATGAGTATATTTCTATTAGCCCATTTGTCTATGGGATTGAGTTAGTCAGATGTTGAGCTGAATTTGGGGTTTGATGTCGCTATGACTATATTCAGTTACCTCAGGGGAAGAAAGAGGTTGCAACTTTAAGAAAAATCTTAGTCTTTTTTAGAAAGGGGAAATTATTCTGAACATTACATGGTGATTATTCTCTAGGGTTTGCTTTGCCTTATGGCCAGACCCATTCAAGTCATGTGTGAATCCTGTGAGAACAGGGTGAGTATAAGATTTTATGAAACCAACAAAGCAATTATCTTTTAAAATAGAGTAGACTGTGTATTAACTGGAACTCAAGCACCTGGCACTCTCAAATCAACCTGCAAAAAAATCAAAGAAAGAATACTGCATTTATCTGGCATGGGTGCCAGTTAACTGAGAGTGTACTGTGTAATGTCACGAGTATCATCTTATTAAATCACAAACAGTGCTGCTTATGTATATCTCTTATAGAGTAATATAATAAGGGAGAAAATATTCTCCCTTAATTCAAAAAGGCAAACCTTGAAGCTTTGGCATTTCATGGACACCTGTTGTTTCGGCAGAGAAAGTGGGAGTTGATCTATGCCTAGTGGAGGCAGTATGACTCAGCAGTATTGGCTGGAAATGAGCTTTTAGTGAGGCCATGTAAAAGACTAAGGCAGTGTTTCTCTAGCTTAAATACACATTGGAATCACCTGAGACCTTTCAAACACTATTTATGCCTTCATCCCACCTTCACAGATTTAGGTGAGTTGGTTTGAAATGGGACTTGGACTTGAGATTTTTAACTTTTCTGGCTGATTCTAATACATAGCCAAGGCTGAGTATCACACTTCTAAAGGCTCACAGAAATCCTTGTGGGCTGTTGGAGACTTTGTAAGGTCTGGAAGATTTGTGTTAGCAGATGGAGAAAATATCAAGTGACATTTAAATTATTATCATTGCTGAGATATATAGAGAAAACAATTATTTTATTATGTATTAAGAAACAAAAGACAACTCAATAAATGAAAGTCATTTCATATTCCTGGAAAAGAAAAATTAAGTATTTTTAAATTGACAGTTCTTTCCAAAGCAAATAAAAATTATGTCATACTCTTTCAATCAAATCTTATTAAGAGTTTTTAAAAGCCAGTAATAATACCCATCATCCAGATCTTGGTTTCTAATACTATACTCTAATAAAAAGATCCAAGTCTTCTTGGAAAAATAGCTAATCTAGTTTTGGAGCAGGCCATATACAAGATGAACCTGGAATGTCTTGTATGTAGTTTCTGAAAATTAGGAAATATTAAGAAAACAAAATGGTAGAGCATGCCAAAGCAATGCAAGAGTCAAAAAACTAGAGCAATTTGAGCAACAAAATAAATAATGTAATGTTGGATTTTAACCTGAAGTGTAAAATAAAAATATATACTTATATAAATAGGTGACTGAGTAAATAAGTGGGGGAAAAGCGACAAGTGCCCCATATAGACTTCTACATAATTTATGTAGATACTTCCCCTTCAGGGAGGTAAAGCTTAAATCTTCCAAACCTCCATGAATGTGGGCTGCACATAGTACAGCACTTTCAAAGAGTAGTTTATAGAAACATGTGGTAGAGATGGAGGAGCAACTTTATAGTGGAGAAACCTGGAAGATACCACCTTGGTCAGGTGATCCTCTAGGTTAATTTTATCAGTCTTAAGTCCTGTTGATAGCGTGTACCCTTAATATGATGTGATGAAATATTCCTCCCAATAACCTATAATAACACTAGCCTTAGCAATGAGAAAAAAATCAGGCAAACCCAGATTGTGTGGCATTCTGCAAAATACCCAACCAATATTCCTCAAACCAGTCAAGGTCATCAAATACAAGGTAGATCTGAGAAACTGTCACATTGTCACAGACCAAAGGAGGCTTAGTAAACATGACAACTAAATGTAATACAAATAAATTAAATATTGCTATTACAAGAATAAAACAGGACAGCCGAATGGGAAATTCACCAAAGAAGATATATAAATGGCTAATAAAAATATAAATATGTGTTCATTTTCATCAGTAATCAAAGTACAAATTTAAAGTTTACCAGTCACATTAGCAATATGATTTTTTTGTTTGACGTTTATTTTTTTAATACCTACTTAGTGGGGGGTAGGGGTGAGTATGGGAACTCAAAGTGATACAACCTCTGGAGGATAATTTAATTAGTATACAAATAAAAAGCCTTTAAAATACGCAGCAGCTATACCATTTTGCTTTACTACTAACAATGCAGAAGGGTTCTAATTTCTCCACATCCTCTCTAACACTGGTTGTTTCCTGTTTGTCTGTTTGTTTTTTGAAAGTAGCAATGGTCATGGGTTTGAAAGGATATCTTATTGTAATTTTGATTTGCATTTCCCTAATGATTAATGATTTTGAGCATGTTTTCATACGATTGTCCATTTGTGCATCTTCTTTGGAGAAATGTCTGTTCAAATCTTTTGCTCATATTTAGGAGTTTTCTGTACATTCTAGATATTAATCCCTTATCTGAATCATGGTTTGTATATGATGGTTTCTTCTCACTTGTTGCTTTCAAGATTCTTTGTCTTTTGAAAGTTTTGTTATAATGTGTCTTTCTATGAGTTCATCTTACTTGGAGTTTGTTGAGCTTCGTGGATGTTTATATTCATGTCTTCCATTAAATTTGGGGAGTTTTCAGCTGTTATTTCTTCAAATATTGTCTCAGAGCCTGTCTGTCTTATTCTTCTGAGAGTCCCACAATGCATATGTTGATCTACTTAATGGTGCTTCATAGGACCCTTAGCCTCTGTTCACTTTTGAGTCTTTTTTTTTTTTTT